>CAIGRQ010023078.1:0-16164 GCA_903798375.1 Fraxinus sp. D2006-0159 | reverse complement strand
TTTTTTTTTTTTTTTAAGTTATGGATTGACAGTTAGCAATTATCAAAATGATAAAATTTCATTAACTTAGCAAAGAATGCCAAACAAAATATCTGTGTATGAGACCAGAAAAAAATCATACTTTACAACTTATGATATTTATCGAAATTTGTACTATATCAGGGAGCATTTGAGAATTAAAAACTTCTAAATTTATACTCTTCAGGAGCTATAATACAATATTTTTCAATATATTGTAATGTCGNTGTTTGTTTTATTTATATATGAGGGTATAATTGTCCTTTTATGTTAAAAATGGGCGAAAATGACGTTTTGCGCAAAAAAAGTGAAAGGTAAGGACGTTCTGCACCAAAAAATCAAAGGTAGGGACGTTTTCCATAAACATAGGCAAAGGTAGGGACGTTTTGCGCCAATTACCCACAAGCAATAAAAATAATCCCTTGTGAAATAATGAGTGAATGATTTAATATTCTTCTAAAATATTGATTCTAAATTTATACTCTTCGAAAAATAATAATATAATATTTACATCAAAGTCCATAAATTTGTGATTTTTCAACAATAATCACATAATATTCTTAAAAGATATTAATAAATATAGAATTTTGATCATTTCAAATCAACACAATATTCTTTTAGAATATTGATTTGTATAAATTGATTCAAACGATTCAACAATATTCTTCTAAAATATTTAAATATTATAATCACGTTTCGTTCCAGAGCAACAATTGATTATTCTTCTTGTGTATTAATTTACAAGGTCACGTTCTCTTCGTATTCTAATGTTTTGATTTATTTTGAGTCTCTAATGTTCGGTTGATAGATATTTGTCATTTATACATCTTTGATCTTTGTTTTGTTCCAGTATTTCCGATGTACTTGTATAAGAATTTTTAATCAATAGAATTTACATTTACCTATAAAAAAAATAAATAAATAGAAGGATAAATGCCGTCCCAAACTCTCTTGCACGCTCCCGAAAAAAAATATATTATTAATTTGAATTATTATCCCAATTTTTTATTTATTTTTTAATCTACGAGCATCGCTTTCCGTGTCCTCCCAAAGAATAAAACCCTAATATTCGACTTCTCCCTTCTCCGTCTACATTTTCCCTCTCTAAATTTCATACTCTACGCGGACTTCATTTTCAAATGGCGACGGCGGGCGGAGGAGCCACAACCAACACAAACGCCATCTCTTCCTCTTACGATGACGGAGGAGGAGAAGGGGTGGGAGGAAAGTTCCGCAAGAGGCCGTTCCGTAGAGCCCACCAGACGACGCCGTACGATCGCCCCCTCACTGCTCTCCGAGGAATTACCACCAACGCAACCAACAATAACAACTCTAGCTGGTTGAATAAGCTCGTGGTGGACCCGGCATCCAAGCTCATCTCTCGTGGGGCTTCCCGCTTCTTTGCCTCCGTTTTCCGCAAACGCCTCTCACCTCCTCCCCAACCACCAGGTATATATTCCAGTGTGATTTTTTTTCTCTCCAGAGTATGGTTTTCTTTTTTGGTTTCGTGATTATATTAGTTACGTTTTATTCAATTTCATGTGAAAATTTTGATTTGAGGTTTAATTTTTTTTTTTTTAACATTTGCACTTCTTACTCCTATATTTGCATGTGTTTTTTTGGAGTCATTCGGATTGGATTTTTAATCTTCGTTAGGTGGTGAATTGCTACGCATTTGAGTGATATTTGGTGTATGATATTATTTCTTTGAACCGTGTTGCCAAAATTTGTGTTTCTAGGCGTATATACGTAAGTATCTTAATTCGTTTGTTGTTATTTATTTATCTTGAAATGAATTTTTCTTTGTTAGTTTAAGGTTAAGACTAACGGTGTATTCGTGAAATTTATGTGAGTGACTAGAGCTATGACGTGGTTCTGTTACTTATCATTTCTCTTGGTTCCAGTTTTTTAGAGCTCAGTGTTATATTAGGGAAAATGAAGAAGTTCTAATTTCTGAAGGTTTGTAGTTTTAGAAATTTAGGTTAAATTGAATTTGCCAATGAAAAATGAATTCATCTTTTCTATACTCTGTCCATCTATCACTTCTTAAGTGATTCGTATTGCACAATCTCATAGGTCTTTCATTTCGAAGTTCAATTGCTTAATCTTGCGAGCTTCGCGAAGAAATGACATCATGCTTATTTCTGCACTTGTGTATGGCAATGCTGCTTTTGTCATTTAAGCTATGTTTCACATATGATATTTGCAATAGCTGCCACCACATATATCTATTTCATACAGTATTATCATTATTATTCTCGTGAAATAGGTGCTATTTTTTCACAATAAAAATGTGTCTGTTTTGAAGGAGTCATGATTCATTAATGCTATTTCTATTTATTTCCACGGGCAAGCATAGGTGCAATATTTTCACAATAAAAATGTGTTTGTTTTGAAGAAATCATGATTCAATAATGCTATTTCTATTTATTTCCATGGGCAAGATCATGGTGACTTGTCTGATGTGACTTCTCTTCCTAGGAGGTGGCTTATCATTTCTTTTTATGATATCTAAAAGAAGATAATTAAGACACGACCTATTTATGGGATACGTACCTCAGGAGGTGTTAAGTTTATTACTATGTCTGAGTGAGACCTAATTGATTTTATGATCCATTACAGAGGCAAATAATGAAGAGAGCAACGGGCTTCAGGAGGCGACTCCTAATGTAAGTGTTATTATACATGTTTACTCATCCTGAAAGTTGTATTTCTTTTGGCTTTTACGCTCTTCTATTTCCATTCTCAAAATATTAATCTATATGGATTGCTAAATTTTTAACTCAGTATCGCAGTTGAGCTTATATATAAGTTGGTCACGCCAGTCCTGAGTACGGATCATCTAAATTCTTTTTTAAAATGGATAGAAAAGTACTAAGAAAATTTGGGAGTTGGATTTGGAGAAGATGGCTCCTTCACTATTTGACTGTTTGTTTAGAAGGTTGACCTTGATACATAGGTCCGCTACATGATTATTGGGTATACTGATTTTGGTTATTTTAGAATATGTGACTAAGCCGTCTTGCCTAACTGATGGGAAATGGTGAATTGTGGTTTATTGAAGATCTAAAAGTAATATTTTGTTATTAAAAGATGTTCCGTAATATAATCACAAACACATAGGCAACAACAAGAAAAATATAAAAGAAAGAAAAGAGTGAAGTGACTGAAGTCACACGTCGCAATTTGAAACATCGCAACTTCAATATGTGTCTGTGGATGTGAGTGTGGGGTTCGGAGTATCATACTTCATTTGTAGGAGGCTATCACACAAATGATTCTTCACCTGTTCCGTTCTCTAGTCTTAGAATCTTCTCTTTTTAGTTCACTGGTGAGTTTTGTTTAAATCAACTCAAAGACCCCTTGAAATTTCTCTAGAATATGAAGCCCAAAAAGCGAATTCAGAATAGGAAAGAGAAAAAAGCTTCTTACACCTCAGGTGGGCCAAAGTTTGTGCTCCTCAGCAAGTCTAGGCATAAAACTTAGCAAATGGAACTAAAAGAGTAAACTTTGAGGTTCTCAATGAGCCTTGCATAGTGTTGGAGTGCTTTTAAAAAAATGGAGCATGACTTGTTATTTACTCTGATGTAGTTTATCTTCAGATGAGGATTCGAAATATGTTCAATCTTTATTTAGAGAAGTTGTTGACTTTTGAAGAATGCAAATATAATAAGATAAGTTGGAACCGTGTGAAGAGTGGTACTTTGTTCAGAACACACATTCTATGTATGGCATAATTCACACTAGTGCATATCCACACCTGTTACTTCATTGGAAGCCTTATCGCTGAGTTGCACCTATTCTCATGAGCTGTAGATACTCCTTCCATCTGATGTTATTTAACACCCGTTTGATCCCCATTTTTGGTGAGAAATGAGTTTTGTAATAGTAAGATTTTTTGGAGAATGTGTGGTTAAAAAAGTAAGAAAAAGTTGTGTTTACGTGCAAAATTATTTTATTGCTAGAATGTGTAGCTGGAAATGAGCTTGGGGGGAAAATGAGTTTTTACAAAATGGGGCTCAAACAAGGGCTTATCATCCCCTTCTTTTAAACCAAGTTTGAGAAAATAATCCTATATGTTTGACACTCACCACTACAATTTCATATTTCATCTATACCCCACGTATTTGTCACATTTACCAAAACGAGTTATAATATGTGGATATCCTTTTCCCCTCAATTTCTACTGTTGACTTTTTGGTGGTGACATCTTACACTCGACATCCAAAAAGCGTCAATAACATGAGATGGAGGAAGTAATGTCTAAACTAATCTTATCAATGTACTAGTACTGTGTCAGTATTTCACATTCATGGACGGGTAGAAGAGGCAAAAGAGTTGAAAAGAGTAAATGTCATTGTGTTGTGAATTGTATTTGTAATCATACACCTTGTAAACCAATGTTAATTGCTTACTGAGTTTGCCTTATGGGTTCGGTAGTATGAACGCTTCAACTAGGATAACATGTCCGTGTTCGACACGTGTTGGATACTGATACTCCTTGGAATCTATCATGATTATTTTTCTTTTATTATTATAATTATTATATATTTATTATTTAAAATTATTAGTAAATAACAAATGGGTATGCATATTTTAAAGATTTCAACAAAAACTAATAACAAGTATAAAATTAAAATTAAACTATATAAATTAAGAATTTTAATAATTCAATCAACGTGTCGATGACGTGTCATGTTAGTATTTTTTTGAAAAATCGCGTGTTGTCATATTCAACACGCATCATGTCGGACGCATATCTTTGTTGGTGGATCAGAGCTTTTGAACTTCTTCACAAGCATATTTATGAAGGTATTTTTGGGAATTTGGAAGAAAATATGATACACTTTCCAATTGGGATTTCTGATGCCGGTTCTTATCTCAAAAGTTGATACGATTTGAATAAGGAAGTAAAATATTTGTAGACCCCTGTTGTAGAAAGAAAAGTCCACTAATGCAGAGCTATGAAGCATGGACACGCAGGAGAGGCCGGAGTGTTGGTGTTTGTGTACACGCCTTGGCTACCAACACACATGACACGGTGGACATGTGTTGGAAGCACCACCTGGTGTGCCCCCCTTTTCCTTCATTCAATCAGTCGTACATGGGGCTGACACGTTTCTCAAGAGAGGAGAAATTACTAAAAATATAAGATGAACTAAGCTCTATCAATAAAGAAAATGCCAGTAGGGGGAGAGGGAGTGACAGATTGGGGACATGCATGAGTAGGCAGACGTGGATCTGTGAAGTGGAGGATAAGAAGAGGCTGATGGATGAATCTAGAAAAATTGGTACTTTTGTTTCGATGTCTGTTTTCTCTTAGGGTTAAAGAGGTACGCGTGCTTGTATTCTTTGAGTCAGAAGGGTAATTAACCCAGATTGAGATGTGGGAAGATAACTTTATCTGCAAAAAGGGCCATGCAATTATTAAAGACTATAAAATAAAAAAGTGTTCCTACACTAAAAAAATCAAAAGTTAATATTAAAAAATGTTTAAATATTATTTTAATTGGCGTGTCCCCGATGTGTCGTGTCCCTTTTTTTTTTTTTGTTGATGTTTCATATATGCAGATTAGTGTTATCTTTCATAAACATGAATTTCATTAGATGCGGGTATTAGCTGATCTTCGTGTGTAAACATCCTCACCCTGCATTATCTGAATTTTCACTTTGTGCAAGTGTTAAAAATATTTAAAATTGAATAGAAACGAGGAAGAAGCTAACACTTAAACTGAGTTGATGCCTTGTAGTCCCGTTTCCATGAGCTTAGGTAATCACACCTTCGTCTAAGTCATGGGGTGTTTACTCTATTATCTCCACAAATGAAAGAGACAACTCATCTGAAAACAATTTTTTTTTGCAAAATTGGTTACTGAGTTCTTGCAGTTAATGCTGTCCAAATAAAACTGAAACAAGCAAAAGCAAGCACGTAGAGATTGAAGTGAGTTGTGCTTGCTTCTTTCAAAGACCAAATTCTTACCAGTATGGGATCTCACACTGCTATTTGGATAAACTCAATTATTGTTAGGAAAATTGCAATCAAATCTAGATATATTAATCAATTAAAAGAAAGGGAGGCGGAAAGGATCAAAATGCTTTCTAAAACCACAATCTGATGTGGGATGGATAAACGTTGGCAAGTGGTTGATAAGTGGATAGTATTTGTGGGTCCACTGGAATGTGTGGTTGAAAATAAAGATTGATCATTTTTTATGCGATTTGATCTGAAATTTAATTCTATATAATGTTAGCCATGTTTGTGGTCTTTCAATTTAACTTTTTACAAGGGGCAGTTCCAACGTCTAAGTCACTGTAAAAAGATTAGGTTCATGAAACATATATCATGCCAAAATATTTATTAGTAGGCTCCTGAAGGTGGACTTTCATATAAGAAGTGCGGAATTCCTTATAGATTGTTAGCTAAAATTTGCAATTGTCGCAAGAAACTGTGCATTTTGATGCCCTACATTTTTTTTATTCATATTAAGTTGTGCTATTCTGTTTCATTTACTTGAGGACTTGCATTATGGCTCTTAAAGCTGATGAAAGTTTTTTATGTCTTTTTTAATTGGTGAAGAGTCAATCTGGCACAAAAGAACCTGCAGATGGTAATAGTAGTCATCCAGTAAATCGCTCTGACATTGGTGGGATATCTGAGCTTGAGCAACTGTTAAAGCAGAAGACATTCAACAGGTAAGGCTCTGGAAAAATGTCATCAGTCATGAACAGGTTGTTTGCATGTGTACATGCACGATATCTACTTTGGAGCTGAATGCTCTAGACAGCTGAAGTTTTTGCCAGGGTTTTCTTTAATATAAAAGTTGTGACCCTTTTTTATTGTCATGTTCAAAATTTCAAATCTGGACCAACTGAGCTTAGCCTTGAGGCATAAGCCTCTGAAAATCGATTTCCAAGTCTTCAGGCATTGGCTTTGAGGTGTTTAAACCTCGAGTGGTGTACGCCTCGAATATGTCTCAGATAACATTTTAAAAGGTGTAATTTTTTTCACGATGTGGAACTTTGCCTTTCAAGATTTAACGAGTTTACATGTTTACGGGTTATTGTCCAACTCCTTTTTTCTAGGGAATCCTCTTTTTCCTATCTGTTACATGCAAAATCTTATAATGAATTCCTTGCGTGGATATTTTGATGTACATATAAAAGAAAATGTTTAAACTAAGTATGCTATCATTAGGTCCTGAAGTTTGCATTCTGTTGAGCTTGCGTTATTGAAGTGAAGCTTTATTGATGCAGGTCTGAGATTGAACGCCTCACGGAACTATTACGTTCACGAGCTGAAGAAGTGCCTGTTGGCAAAAGAACTCAAGAACCTGAACCAGCATCCAATTTGGGAAGGCATCAACAGTTCTCGAGTAGTCCATTGGAAGAAGATAGAAATGGGCGGGATAGATATCATGGAGTCAATACTACTATTGCCCATTCGAGAGTACGATAGAGTACTTATTTTACACGCACAATACTTGTGTCGTTTGTTAATTTGTATGCAATATTTTCTTGTAGTATCTGCATAATATAGGGTACCAGAAGAGTTGTCGTTGATATTTATTTGGAAGAAACGTTTCCAGGTCCTTGATGATGATATTGCTTCTCCCGCTGAACTTGCAAAAGCTTACATGGGCAGTGGCCCTTCAAAGATATCACCATCAAAGTTGGGGATGCGCAGTCAAATTGGTAGGGAAGATGCAAGATTGCTTAGCAATTTTCCATTCACTCCAAAATCACCTGTCATGTCATCAACAACCAGAGTTGCTGTTAACGTTGGGGTTCCAGAGAATGGTTTTATAACCCCAAGATCTCGAGGCAGATCAGCAATTTACAACATGGCTCGTACTCCATATCCCAGAGTTAATCCAACTCCCATTCTCAAGGTTCAATTATGTTACTACATATAGTGTGTAGTAAATGCTTTCATTTTCTGGAGTTCAAAATATACCATATTAATGGATGCACATGTTATATATGTTGGTTAATTTTCAGGGAAGTGGATCCACTAACAATGGTTATGCGGGATCCACACTATCAATATCTCGGTCTCTACAGGAGAATGGTTTGTCTAAGCAAGTGGTATATATCAGGGTCTTGTAATATTTTAGACTTCTAAAATTCACATAATTACATTTTTTTAGTTATCTTCAACCTTCTCAAAATTTTCTTTGCATTTCAGAGCTTAAAACGAAGGAGTTCAATATTAGATGATGATCTTGGAGCCGGTGGTGTCATGCGGAGAATCCGACAAAAACCTAATCTTTTGTCTCCCAGAATTCCGTATTCGGCTGGTGGAGTGGGAATAGGTTTTGATGGTGTTCGAGGATCTTTGAAGCAGAAGCTTCCATTAGTGGATGAGCCAAAGCACAAGCTTTCAATAACTGTTCGAAAGAATGAGGATGACAGCATTCCAAGCACAAGTTACGCTCATGTTCCTTCTAAGTCCACTGAGGTGGCTTCAAGAATATTGCAGCATATTGAAATGCTAAGCCCGAAGGAAAAATCATCAAAACCCCAACTAGTTGCCTTGCGGGAGAAAACACCCAATAAATTGACACCCAATATACTTCATGGACAAGCTCTGAGGAGCCTGGAGTACGTGGAATCCTCAAAGTTGCTGCAAGATGTCCATGATGGCCATAAGTTGGAGGATTGGCCTATTGTCACTTTACAAGATGCACATGACTTCACTTCTCAAATGAAAGGCATAGTAGAACCAAGAGGACCAAAAGATTTTGCTGTCCCTCTTGATAAGTCGACTCTTGCAACGAACAATGATACCACAGGATCATCGAAAGCTTCTTGGCCCAGTGTTCAAGTATTTGATTCTGTTGATAAAAATTTTGCAGCTCAACCTCAAAGGAAACAAGCTTTTAGGATGAGTGCACAAGAAGTAAGTGTTGTTTAATTCAGTTATGTACAGTAAATACTCCAATAAGTTGTATGCTCTGTAAATTTGATATATTGTTTGTATTGGGTTTACATTTAGAGTTTATAGCAATCCAGTTTTTCTTTGTCAAACATAGTTTAAATTTGTATGTTTTGAGGATTTATGCATAGTTGGTTATGATCAATTGTGCTTATTTCCTTTGTCCTTTGAAAATTGACGACTTGCCTTTGTGAAAATCTATATGCCCTATTGTATATCATTATATTTATTTCTGTGTTAATTTCTGTTACTGTCTTTTACAGGATTCCTTTGAGCTGGACAATGACATACATTGCAACGAGGGTGAACCTAAACTATTTTCTGAAGAGAGAGTTACAACGGAAACCTCTCTTAGCAAGCCCTCACCTACTGAAGAACTAAAGCTGGATCAAACTACATCTCTGTCAGAAGAGAAGTCAGTTCTGGATCCTATATCAAGCAAAAGAAGTGACGTGGGAAGTGATGCTGTGTTCCGAGGAGAACCAAGTATTGGCTCTGCTTTTTCTTCTTTACACGCTACCAGCACTGCTTCAGAGGTGCTCTCTCAACTAGTCTCTGCAGCTGACAAACAAAAGGAAGCTAATGATTCACATCCCTTGTTCAGTTTTAGCTCCAAAACTGTTAACGAGGTTCCATCACCTGCATTTTTATCCTCACCTTCTGAATCATCAAGCAAAAAACCATTTACTTGGTCAGAATCTAAACCAGAAAACTCTTCTAGGTAAGTCACTGCCAGTCAATCATGTAGCTGACAATTGCTATTGAGTTCCAACCTTTGTTTTGAAAAGCATTTACTCTTTGAGGCAAGCCTCACACAAGGCTTTTGTGAAGCGCGTCGAAGTGTATGCCCTAAGTGCAATTTGCAAAGGCTTATGCCTCGGTTTACCAAGGCGCACACCTCAAGTCATAATACTTGAGGAGGCTGATGTCTGCGCTCTTCAGCCTTTTGGACTCCTTTTGAATTGTATAAAACATTTAAAAGGTTTTTGGCTATCTTAAACTCAACACTAACATTTAGAAAAATGGAATTGTAGAAGATAACAAGCGAAGCGAGCATGCCTAAACTTCCTACAACTGAAGTGCGATAAACCTTTCAGCCAAGTGAAGATGCTACTTTTCAGTGGCAGTTGGCTGGTGATGAGACCTACAACACATAACTTCATTCTTTTCCTTTTTCTACAATTCTCTTTCTTTTTTCGTTTTTGTTTCAGTTTCTTTTGTTTCAAATTTTCTTTTCCTTTATAAGGGGAAGACGAGGGAACTGTTGCAAGTGGAGGATGAGGAAAAGATTTATTATTCAAGTCTTTTTCATACGACTTTTGTTAGTTGATATTGGCAGATGAATGCATTATGAGGCTGTGCTTCTGGGTTACAGTAATGGTTATTTTTAGGGTCCTAATTCTTTCTTTTCTAGAGGATTTGGATGCGTAGAGAATGATGGGTCCTTTGCCTCCAAAACCTAAATTTTAGTGGAGGATATATGCACATATGGGTACCCAATTTTCCTTAGTTGAAAATATGAGTTTACATTTTGACTGCTTAATGTGGATGATGATTCATATATATTGTACTTGTTAAACTAATACTCCATTTAAATTAAATGTGCAAAATGGAAGTCAAGAAGCGTCACAATCAAATTCAGATATCTTGTTCTGAAAATTCAGAGTGGAACATGGGCAAATGAAATCTTTATTTTCCATGCTAAGTTTAGAAGTGTGTTTTTTAATTTAACTTTTCTATGGTTTTGAAATTCCTTAATTGCACGTGCAGCTTGATCAATGTAGCTTCTGCTGCAACTGGAGCTCAGCTGTCAATTTTTGGTTCAGATAAAGGTGGTCATCCAAATTCCCCGATTTCCGGTGATACTAATGGAAAATCTGAAACTGCTTTTCCTGTTACATCAAATGGGCCACGTTTTTCAAGTTCTCCCGCCTTCTCATCCACTGCTGCTTCCACAAGTTATGCAAATCAGATCTCTATAGGGGGTTCTAGCCTTTTTACCTCTTCAACTAGCATTGCAAACTTTGGAACTACTGGTTCCACTACCAGTACCTCTACTGCCTACACGAGCAGCACTTTTGGATCAACCGTGGCACCTTCATTTTCAGCTGTACCTGCTTGCAAGTTTGGTTCCTCTGTGGATCCATCATCCACTTCAGTTTCTCTAACATCAGCTCCAACCATTTTGGAATCAAAAGATATGGAAACAAAAGCAGAGAAAGATACAAATTTTGGCAGCTCAAGTAATTCAAATTCTAGCATGACATCAATTATGGCAGCAAGCTCCCGAAGTAGCAGTTTGCAACTTGGATCTTCAGTCACTTCAACTGCAAATATCCTTTCTCAGGGTTCTCTTTTTAGTAGTGGCGGTGGTTCTTTGGTGTCTGGCACTGTTACTCAAAGCATACCTATTTCATTTGGATCATCTTTACCATCTTCCAGTATCACTAACAATACATCATTTGCATCTTCCTCGGCCAATTCCCAAGTGCCCAGTACAAACATTAATTTTGGTTTCAGTTCTGCAGCTTCCTCATCTGAAAGCAATGCAGTTGGCCCTGGCAATGGGCCAACAGCCAGTGTATTCAATTTCGGTGCGAGTTCTGCTGCTGCTTCAGATGTTGGTGCCATTAGCTCCAGCAGCAGTGCCACTCCTGGAATATTTAGTTTTGGTCTCGGTTCTTCCTCTTCCTCCACCAATGTAGTTGGCTCTACCAGTGGTGCCACTCCTAGTATATTCAGCTTTGGTAGCAGTTCTGCAGCTTCCACGTCAGGAATCAATGCTGCTAGCTCCTTCAGCAGTGATACTTCTCGAATATTCAGTTTTGGTGCAAGTTCATCGGCTTCCTCTTCAGCTACCATCTTGGTTAGCTCTAGCAATCCTACTACTAACTTATTTGGTCCGAGTTGGCAGAGTCCCAAGTCTCCTATTCTTGGTTCTACTTTTACTTCTCCGTCCCCATCCACTGGATTTGCCTTTGGTACATCATCATCTTCCTCTACAGCTACAAGCACTGCACCGATGATATTTAATTCGTCGACTGGGGCTTCATCAATCCCCATTTTCTCGTTTACTACAGCCTCTGCTGCAGCCTTATCTTCACCATCTCTTTCTCAGACGCAGCCAGTATTTGGTAATCCTCCTGCTTTTGCTGCCTCGGCTGGTAATGATCAGATGAATGCAGATGACAGTATGGCCGAGGATACAATGCAGTCGTCTGCACCTTCTGTTCCTTTATTCAGTCAACCAACCATCTCACCTTCTCCCCCTGGCTTCATGTTTGGGCCAGCAGTGTCATCGCAATCTAGTCCCTTTCAATTTGCTGGCCAGCAAAATCAAGTTGCTTCACAGAACCATTCTTCATTTCAGGCATCTGCCAGTCTAGAATTCAATGCGGGCGGGAGCTTCTCGTTGGGCAGTGGTGGTGGTGGTGGTGACAAGTCAGGCCGAAGATATGTGAAAGCTAGTAGAAGTAAGAACCGGAAGAAATGAAGACAGTGAATGGTATACCTGCTGTATCCTTCATCAAAGCCATTAATCATGTATTTTGCCTGTTTGTTTGAGAGATTATGAGACAACTGTTCTTTTGAGTCTCCTCTTTGCAATCATGGATGTATCAGCCCCTCTTGACACTAAAAAGCTGGTGATTCTATTTAAATCTTTTCGAATTTCCACCCTTTTTAAAGCAAATCTTCTGTAGGCAACAGTTTCATCAATTTTGGACTGATTAAGAACAATTGCAATATACGACGCTGGGTCAGGGGATTGTGTTGTTGACCGTGCTTGTGTATTTATATGTAACAAAGGAAATGTTCATAAATCTTTCAGAGGAACTGTGTTGAGTTCCATTTCAGTAGCTTAGCTGTTGTCTTCATCTACAGATTATCACCCTTGTGGCTTTTGTATACGAGTCATCCAGTCGATGCTCTTGTATCTTTTAGTTGCAGGGGGAGCCTTGTGTTATAAATGTACTGTTTGTAGACCAGCTTACCATTGTTGTGCTGGTCATTCTTTAGGTTAGGATGTTCAATTTTGTTGTCTCCAATGCTTAGATTTTGTGTGTTGGACTCAAATTTTGTGGTGCTTTTAAGATGAATGCTTATAGAGAATCGAGTAATTATTTTTGCTTTGTTATTTCTAAGAGAAGAGAATAAAATAAATTCGGCACAATCTTTCTGTAATGATCATTTGGAGAAGTTCTTATTCCTATTTTTATGAATGAAAGCTTTGAGCTTGGTTGATTAAGTTTAAAAAAAAAAAAAAGCTTTAATATGTACCTTTCGGATACATGGTAAAATAATTGGGTTAATTAAGTGGCGCCAATAAGCAAAAACTATTGTTAAAAAGAGGTTAAAGGATGAAATTAACACTATCCAAAAGTTGAAGAGCTAAATTGATGATCTTGAAAAGCTGAAGGATGTAATTAATATTATTAATGTTATTCAGAAGTAGAATGAAGAAATTTTGATCTTCAGAAGTTGAAGGATGAATATAACATTACTAAATAGTTTGGGGATGAAATTAAGGACATCGAAAAGTTAAAAGGATTGAATTGATGATCTAGAAAATTTGAAGGATGGATTTTACATTATTGAATAGTTTGAGGACGAAATTAAGGATATTGGAAATTTAAAGGATGAAATTAACACTATTCATAAGTTGGAGGATGAGATTGAGGATATTGAAAAGTTGATCTGTAAGAAATTTGACTGTCGATCTTTAATTGTTGAAGGATGGATATAACATTATTAAATAGTTAAAAGGATGAAATTCACATTATTAAGAAGTTGAAGAATTGAATTGACGATCTAGAAAAGTTGAAGGATTTTACATTATTAAATAGTTTGAGGATGAACTTAAGGATTTGAAAAGTTAAAAGGATGAAATTCAAGTTGTTTATAAGTTAGTTTGGAAGCTAGGACTGATTAGACCGTACTGTACATCCTCTTCTGGGCATCTAGATCGAGAGCTCGTGTGGAACCTTTTATTTCTGGCGTAACAGCCCCGAGGTCGGGTTCTTGGCGGCAGTAAAAGGATAAGAATGATGCTACTGGAAAGTTGATGGATGAAATTAACATATTATAAGAATTTTTAGGAATGGCGGATGAAATTGATCGTTATTGAATAATTGATGATGGATTATTGACGATGTAAAATAGTTGAAGGATGAAATTTACATTTTCCAATAGTTAGAGGATGAATTTACATTTTTAAATTCTTGTAGGATGAAATTTAAATTATTGAGAAGTTGGAGGATAAAATTGAGTTTAATGATACTAGTAGTATGAAATTGACGATATAGAATAGCTGAGGGATAAATTTGTAATTTCCAATAGTTGGAGGATGAGGTTTTAATTTTGAAATAGTTGAATGAAGACATTTACATTTTTTATAAGATGGAGGATGAAATTGATGATGTAAAAATAGTTGAAGGATTTAATTTATATGTTCCAATAGCTGGAGAATAAAATTCACATTATTAAGAAGAAATAGGATGAAATTGACGAAGTGGAATAGTTGTGGGATAAAATTACATTTTTCAATAGTTGAAGAATGAAATTTACATTTTCAAGTAGTTGGAGGATGAAATTTGGATTTTCTAATAGTAGGATAATGAGTTTACATTTTAGATAGTTGTAGGATGAAATTTAAATTATTGAGAAGTTGGAGGATAAAATTGAGTTTATTTGAATAATTGTAGAATAGTTGAAGGATAAAAATTACATTTTCAAATAGTTCGAGGATGAAGTTTATATTATTACGAAGTTGAATGATGAAATTGCTATTGAGAAGTTGGAGCATGAAATTGAATTTTATTGAGTAGTTGTAGAATGAAATTGATGATACAGAATAGTTGGAGGACGAATTTACATTTTTAAATATTTGTAGGATTAAATTTAAATTATTAAGAAGTTGGAGGATGGAACTGAGTTTAATGAATAGTTGTAATATTAATTTTTTTTAAACTGTCCAATCAATGAATGACACGTGTTCCACGTGTTTTTAAATTTGTCAGTTACCCAGTTTTTGTAGCAAAACTCCTCAAATTATGTTCTTTTATTCCTTTTCGTTTGAGTTTGATTCTCCTTTCCTACTTTTATTTAATTTGTCCAATTTTTCAAACCATAATCGGTATTTTATTTGTTTTATTTTTAGAGCTTGGAGAAAGAAAAATTATAATTTTTTTGACGTCGTATAAATTATTGTGCTTTTAAATTTGTTTTGCTAATTAATCCAAGTGTAGGGGAAATTCTATAATTTTTGTTTCCCAATCAAGTGGGAATTTTGTTTTTATTTGATATAAAAGAAGTTTTCAAAAAGCGATAATTTGACTTCACTTGAACATTCTATTGATTATGCTTCTGGTTTTATCTTTCTCATTTACCTAACGTATAGCTAAATTGCATGTCTAGACATGCTTCATTTTTGTCACATAATTCCAAATGGGGAGATTGTTAGGACTATGTTGTATCGACAATATTTAAGCCAAATTGATTGTTGTAAAAAAGTTGTAAAAGTTAATGAGTCTTTTGGAGGGTTCTGTAGATGAATTAGGAGTCTTTGGGTTCGAATATGAAACGAAAAGAAATAGTCATCGTATTTACGCTAGCATGTCGCCTAGCTGATGTTCGAGCAGAAAAAAAAAACAGAATCATTATCGTCCACTTGTCGCTCGATTCTACTCGAGCGATACACTTCTCGCTAGCCTGGGGGTCGAGCGACGATATTTTTTGAAAAACTCTAATTCGCGATTTTCAAGAGTTCTATTTATCTTATATCACCTAAATACCCCATATTATATATACCCAATGCCCATTAGGTTCTTGGTTGTGGTTGTTCATTATTTTACATCGTCATTACATCAATCCAAGATTCAAGAAAACATCTAAATATTGAGATTAAATTTTAGAATCTTGAGATCAATCAACCACAGGTTGGGGCAAAACATCAAATTCATATAATCCAAAACACTAACTTTCTAAACACAATCAAGAAAGTACTTTCTCAATAGCTTTCAGAGATGTTGAAGATTGAGAAAAGCCAGACCAGAAGCACAAAAAGAGTACAAGAACAAGATATTCTTGACGATCCACAAAAGATAGACAATTCCAAAAGATCAGAAACAAGTGTGAGTGAAGTACATTCCAGCAGGGTCTTGGAGGTTGCAGGAATTAGATCAACGAATCTAGTGGGGTTTCTAGGCTGGATC
>CAIGRQ010023023.1:0-11053 GCA_903798375.1 Fraxinus sp. D2006-0159 | reverse complement strand
TCTCTTTATTTTCCTCAACTACCTGAGTTATCATAGTCTTAAACTTTAGATTTATCTTACCTTGTGCCTCTATAAAATAATGTAAGGTGTCTTCTAAAGAGCTCGTAGAAGTTGTGGGCTGATATGAGTAAGTATTAAAAGTTCTAGATGGCTGGACAGGTTGCTGGTTTTCAGATTTACAGCTGAAATTATGGTTATTCCACCACCCAGGCTTGTAGGTTTCCATAAATGGGGTATAAGGCTTTTTGTATGTACATAAGGCGTTACAGTGTTCCTTATAAATCCCTTTATGTCAACAAAAGGTACTACACTCTTGCGCTAGATGATCAATTCCACCACACACAAAACAGGGTCCTAGAGGCTCAACATAAGATACATTCTGTATAGATTTCGAGTCCTTAGCACATAAGGTCTCTAGTTCTCTAGTGAGGGTTTCAGCTTTGGTTCTAAGACTATCTCTCTCCCCCAAGATGATAGATACCCGTGCTAGTAGGATTTCTTGTGGTTCGTGATCTATTAGTACTCTCAGTGGCATCGGGTCTAGTCCAATTATGAGCTTTTTCCACTAGATCATCTAGATATTATAGTCTCATCAGGATCTTTTTGTAAAAATTTTACCATTCCACATCATCTCTATGAATTGACACTCCCTAGGTGTTAATCCCTCATAGAAATTCCCTCGTAATCGTAGTGAAGAAAAGGACTTGAATTCTTTATATATTTCCCAAGCTTGGTATGAGTGAATGATGAGATTTGCTTCTTAAGGGCACTAGTTTTATGGTCGGGAAAATATTTATTAAAGAATGCTGGAGTCATTTTAGCCTAAGTGCCAATCGACCGTAGTCTCAACGAATACAACAAGCTTTTAGCTCGTTCTTTATGTGAAAATGAGAAACATTTTAGTCTGCCTACGTCTGTGGTACCAAGTTGATTGTGGAAGGTTGTGACCACCTCCTCAAATCCCCTAATATTTACGTATGGATTTTCGCTTTCAAGTCTATAAAAAGAGGTAAGAAGTTTAATCATTCCTGGTTTAAGTTCCGTACGTGGCATATTAGGCGGAAACATGATGCATGATGGTGTAGATGTGCATGTGGGGTGAAGATAATCATGTAAAGTCATATAAGGCGCATCGCCTTGTTCATTATCTGTCATAGTGTTGTGTAGTGTGGTGTTCATGGCAATAGATGCAGTATCAAAGATAAGGTTAGAAAATGAGTCAAATACTGGAAAAGGTCTTTTAGTAGAGCTTCCTTGCTCGCTTCGATCCCTGCTCATAAAATATGAAAACTAAACTATATGAGAATAAAAAAAATAACACTGAAAAAAACTATATTAACTAAAAGCAAAAATAAAGGAACGATGTCACCCTTTTCAGTCAACTCCTTGGTGTTTTATACCATCNTCCTTGCTCGCTTCGATCCCTGCTCATAAAATATGAAAACTAAACTATATGAGAATAAAAAAAATAACAAATAAGAAAATTAAATTAACTAAAGAGTATAAAGGAGCGATATCATCCCTTTTTAGTCGATCCTTTGGTATTTTGTATCGTCTCCTCGACAACGGCGCCATAAATTTGATTACGCCCAAAGAATAACGCGGTAATTGTAGCACAGCTTCGGGGTATCGATTCTAGAGAGAGATGAAGAAACGCTCAAAGGATAAAAAATGATATTTTGTCATCGGTGAAGTAGATTTTGTTGTTCAAATAAAATTAATAATTCAATGATTGAAATAATGAAATAATTTTTTTAAAAAATTAGAGAAGCATCGGAATTCCCTCAATTGGATAGGATCAATCTTATCAATTATTCATTTTTATAACTCAATTAGAGGCATTCCTCCCAACTTTCTAATCGGAGAATATAACGCTACAAATCAGTTTAATTCACTTGTAATCCTAGAATCTAAACTTCCTATAACACACTTGCACTATTTTTATTGAAATAATATCGAGAATCGACCATATACATCAAACATAAGGCAGCAATCAATCCACCAATAGAGAAATATTAAAACTGAAACTCAGCAAATAGTTTAATTCTTCAATGGAAAAAGCAGACTGAGTTCATGAAAAATCTAGTAAAGATTAAGCCAATCCCAAAATATTTATGAAAATAAAATCTAAATTCTAAAATTGTTTGACAATGAAAAATCGAATTACATGAAAAAAAAAATTGAGAAATCACCAATTCCAATAGAGATCTTTCCTAGCTTTACCAAGGTTTTTAGTTCTTCATCGAGATTCTTGAGCAAAAACCAGAGAAAAATATGTATGGAGGCGCCTACCTTCGTTCTGGTATGTTCTATGGTTGAAATATTATGAAAAAGGTTGGTTTCCATAAAATTTTAAGGTAAATTAGGAAACTAAAATCACCTCAAAATTTTAATACTATGTGACTGCATAGTAGTGAGAGCTACGGTCGCATAGAACAATCAAACTGACTGCTGATTCTCTGAAGAAGCCTATACGACCGCATAGCTTAAGTAATTTCTGAATCCTTGCATTTTGGTCCTCCAAACTTTGTTTTGCATTCATTGACCTTTTTTCCCACTTCTTCTTCGACCCATGCTTAATTCCTTAGCCCAATTTGACCTCATCATCTTCATATCTTCATTTTGTCTTCAAAGTCATATTTTGGATATTTGCCATTTGGTCCCTAAACTTTCATTTCCTTCAATTTAGTTATTTTTCACTTGTTTCTTCTTATTCTCGCTACATTCATCATGTTGTACTACAAAATATAAATTACATAGAATTAAAATATACACCAACATATTAATCAACAATATTCCATGTTTTGACAGTAAAACAAGTGTGTAAAAACGCACTTATCAGATAGTCATAAACATTATACAAAATCTAATATCGAAGAAGAGCTACAAAAACGAGAGCAATTTTTCTTAGAAAACATTTTCAGTGTGAGAAACAAAAGTTATGTAACCTACTCCAGTCAAAACCTCCATTATCAATCAAATAATGGATATACATAGTGTTCTATATTTAGAACTAGATGCTACAATGCATATTTTATCAACATAATGAAAATCTCTGTATTATAATACAAAATATGGAGAATATACAAATAAAATAGTGGTTTCTACTCACACGTACGATCCATTATTCTCGAGCTCGGTATGCGATCTCCACCATTCAAATTGTATTTTCTTGTTTCGTTAACCATTCAAATTAGAGCTTTGATGAAACTTGGGTGAAAAAGAAAAAAAATTGTTTATTTTTCCTCCTTTGGAAATAAGGCTAAGGCTCTTTTTATTTCTCTTATCTTTTTGTATTTAAATTAACTATTATAGCTAAAATTCTAATGGACTTTGGGCTATAGTAGAAGATTCCACACTTGGGCTTTCCCCCATATTGAAGGAAATAAGCCTGCAAATCTTTCCCTTTCGATTTTTCCTTGGTAATGTCTTCGTCAACATATCAGAATCATTATAATCAGTATGAACTTTTACAAGTTCCAACAACTTATCATTCAATACATCACTGATCCAATGGTATCGTACATCAATATGCTTCAATCTTACATGAAAATTGGAATTCCTAGCAAGATGAATAGCACTATGGCTATTACAAAGCAACACATACCTCTTCTGCTTGAAATTAAGTCCTCTCATGAAATTTTTTGCCGATAAAAACTCTTTGGTCGTCTTTGTTGTTACAATAAACTTTGGCATAGAAATGGCAATACACTTCTGAAGTCTCGATTGTCAAAATATAGCCCAATTGCAAAAGTAATCAAAAAAATCGGCATAGAGGAACGGTATACACATTTCCTACCATATTCGCATCTTTGTATCCTACTAACAACGATCGTATATTTTTAAAATCAAGTCTCAAACTGGAAGTGCCTTCAAGATATTGCGTGATCTAATTAACTATACCAACTACATGAGTTATAAGTGATCTTGTGTATACCATATCATACATCATACTTCCTACTGTTGATGCGTAAGGAACTCTATTCATTTCTTCATTTTCCTGTGCGAAATCTGAATTGGGCAACAAGAGGATAGATAATCACCATAGCCTTGTCCATAATGAACCTCTCAAGCACTTCCTTAATATACTCTTCTTGTGACAAATAAAACTTATTGACACTATGATTAATAATTCTGATGCCATGGATTTTCCTTGCTAGCCCCAAGTCCTTCGTAGGAAAATACTTACTTAACTATTTCATCAACTAGTCAATTCTTAAAGCATTCTCATCAACAATCAGCATATCATCAACATACAACAATAAAATGATAAAATCATTATCAGAGAATTTATGAACAAATATATAGTAATCAGAAGTTATTTTCTTATAGTCTTACTCTCCATTAAAAGATTCAAATTTCTTGTATTATTGTCTTTATACTTTCTTCACACCATAAAGACTTTTCTTCAACTTATACACATAATCCTCTTTCACTTTCACTCTGAAACCCTTTAGCTGCTCCATATAAATCTCTTCCTCCAAATCAAGATGAAGGAAGACAATTTTTACATCTATCGTCTCAACTTCTAAGTCAAGACTATATGTCAATCCAAGAACAATACAAGTAGATGATATCTTTATTTCTAGAGAGAGATCTTTCAAAATCAATGTATTTTCTCTGACAAATTTCGTAAACACGTTAAGAATTTTTTTTTTGAACATTCACGTGTAAATAATCTATTAGACTAACCATCACATTTGATTGAAAGTCATGGGACACATTCGAGTATTATCGTTGCAATCATTTATTTCTATGAGGTAGTCTAGCTCCACTGCTAGTCCCTTATGCTCCTTGTTATGTGCGACTAAGTGATGTTTTTGTTGATGAATGGCATTATATGCTATTTTTGGAGTTTTTTTATTAGTATTTAGTAAGAATTACATTTGTACGATTTAAGCCATATTTTACTGTTAAGAGTTCGATACCGATACTTGCTTAGGACAAATGATTGACCTCTTTGGAGAATAAAGTTGCACACTATCTCGTAGGAGTCTAATTTTTTCAGTGGGAAAGAAATGATAGGGAATGAAGATAAGAATACAATTAGTAGATTAAGAATAAAGATAGTTATATTTATATAGTTTTAAAGAGAACCATGTAGCAACGATCACTACGCAACCCTACAAAAGATTGACATTCCCAAGAAAGCCCATAGAATAATCCGATTTAGAGTTTGAACCAAGAATAATGTACCAAGCAACCAAATAAAATGGGATTTGAATGACATCTTGATTACACAACGCATGATCCACACTCAATGTTGAATGCTACAAGATTAACTCGATAAGTTCGCAAAGTTCTAAGAAGAACAAGATTGAAAGCACAATTGCCTCTATTGAATATTAAAATTGACAAAGGTGTTACACAATGAATAATGTAAAGTATTTATACTAAACTTAAAAATCGTGTATAATCATCCAAAGATTGCATAAGTATGGAAATAATATAATTCAAATGTAACTAGGAAGTTACAAAAATAAAAAATAAAATCTCGCTGTCGAAATGAGCTATGCGGCTGCTTAGTATGTTTTTATACAGTCTTATAGAACAAGTGAAATGCCCTTCTTTGTTTTCGAATGTCATGCATGCGATCGCAAGCAAGCTTACACTATGTGGTCACATAATGTGAATTTTGGCCTCCGTCTTCCTCCGCTTGAATCAAGTGGTTCCAACTTGTTTCGAACATCGACCCCAACACGAAACTTGCTACATTCTTTGCCAAGATCACCTATCATCAATCGTAGCTTGAACGAGCAACCCCATCGTCTCTTTCACCCATTTTGATCTCAAACGTGTCATCGGGCCTCCTTCGATAATCAACGGGTCTCGTCCTGGTTCAACTTCGTCGGGATTGACTCCCTGATCATATCATCCCCTCCTTCTTCAAAAGGATTCGACCACAAATCTGCACTTGCATCGAAAAGGGAGAGATCAGACACATTAAAAGTTTATGAAACATTATACTCACCTGGAAGGTCTAATTTGTATGCATTGTCTTTGACTTTCTCCGAAATTATAAATGGACCATCCCCTCATGGTTGCAACTTTCTTTTCCTTTGTTTTGAAAAGCGTTCCTTTCTAAAATGTACCCAAACCCAATCTCCCGATTCAAATGTCACGCTTCTCCGACCCTTATTTGCTTGCGACACGAAGCGTCTTTACCTTTTCATGGAGTGACTTCACCAACTCGGCCTCTCTTTTACCATCTAAGCTACCCCGTTCATTCACAGGCAAAGGTAATTCAAAGGTCTCAGTAGATTAAAACCATAAACAATTTCAAATGGTGAAAACGAAGTTGAAGAATGTGTGACCCTATTATATGCAAACTCTATGAAAGATAGACACTTCTCCCAACTCTTCAAATTATTATTGACTACAGTGCGCAAGAGTTATGTCATGGTCATATTTACTACCTCGGTTTGACCATCGGTCTGTGGATGACAAGTTATTGAAAACATAAGTTTAGTGCCTAATTTACCCCCACAAAACCCACCAAAAATGACTCAAAAATTTCATATCCCGATTAGAAACTATACTCTTAGGTACCCCATGTAAACGCACTATCTCCTTAAAGAATAGCCCAGTCATGTTAGTGGCATCATCGATCTTATTGTGAAAACGAAGTAGTAGAATGCGTAGCCATATCCAAACTCTATGAAAGGTAGACACTCTTCCCAACTCTTCAAATTTTTATTGACAACAATGCGCAAGAGTTGTGTCATGGTCCTATTCACTACCTTGATCTGACCATCAGTGTGTGGATGACAAGTTGTTAAAAACATAAGTTTAATGCCTAACTTATCCCACAAAACCCGCCAAAAATGACTCAAGAATTTCACATCCTGATCAGAAACTATGCTCTTAGGTATCCCATGTAAATGCATTATCTCCTTAAGAATGACTCAACAATGTTAGTGGCATCACCAGTCTTATGACAGCTACGAAATGTGCCATCTCACTAAACCTATCTACCACCACAAATATCGAATCTCGTCCCTTCTTAGACCTAGGTAAACCCAAAACAAAATCCATCCAAATATCAACCCATGGTTCACTAGGCGTAGGTAATGGTGTGTACAAACCTTGAGGTGAAATCTTAGATTTAGTCTGCTTACAAGTTATGCATCGACTACATACTCTCTCAACATCATTTTTCATCTTAGGCCAATAAAATTGTTCTCCCAACATCTCTAACATCTTTTTAATCCCAAAATGTCCCATCAATCCACCACTATGTTTTCCCTCACTAATATCTCTCGCATTGAACAATTAGGAACACACAACCTATTTTCCCGAAACAAATATCCATCATGCTTAAAGAACTTATCTATAGCCCCTTTATTACATGATGTATACATATCTGAGAAATCTAAGTTACTAACATACATATCCTTAATGTGCTCAAAACTAAGCAATTCAAAACTTAGAGAATTCAGTAGCATAAATCGTCGAGACAAGACGTCTGCCACCACATTTTCGTTACCTTACTTGTACCAGATGACATAAGGGAATGTCTACACAAATTTCATCAACCCTAAATGCCTTTTGTTTAGTTTACCTTGACATCGCAAGTGCTTCAATGATTTATGGTCCGTGTGTATCACAAACTCTTTGGACCACAGGTAGTACTGCTATGTCTCCAAGGCTTGAATAAGTGAATATAGCTTTTTGTCATAGGTGGGATAATTGAGTGCTGCTCCACTTAGCTTGTCGCTGAAATAGGCTATCGATCTTTTGTCCTGCATTAAAACTACTCCAATACCTGTTCCTGATGCATCACACTCAATCTTGAAAGTCTTATCAAAATTAAGAAGTGCTAAAACTGGTGCCTTCCATAACTTATCCTTAATTGTATTGAACGCCTGCTCTTGTTCATCATCTCAATGAAATCCCACACTCTTCTTAACGATCTCTGTGAGTGGTGTAGTGATTGTGCTAAAGTCTTTCACAAAACGCTTATAAAAATTAGCCAAACCATGAAACTCGTAACTTCAGTTATGCTCTTAGGTGTTGGCCATTCTTTAATAGCTTTTATTTTATCCTCATCTACTTCTACCCCATTAGCACCCACTACAAATCCTAAGAAAACAACCATTGCCATGCAAAATATACACTTCTTAAAATTAGCATAAAGTTGTTCATTTCTCAACACTACAAGTACACTCCTAAGATGTTCTACATGTTCATTAAGGTCCTTGCTATAAACTAAGATGTCATCAAAATACACAACAACAAATTTACATATAAAAGCATACAAAACATTATTCATCAACCGTATGAAAGTGCTCGGTGCATTAGTGAGTGAAGTACGTTTCAACTGGTCTAGGAGATTGCATGAATTAGATCAGTGAGTCTAGTAGGTTTTCTAGGCTGGATCATACTGTAAGCATTTATTATCTACAGTGAGAATTATTTACTTGGTCTCAAAAATTTTACCCAGTTAAGGGTTTCTCCGTTATCAAATCTCGTGTTATTTACCGCTTTAATTATTTATTGCGACAATTCAAAATATGAAAATTTGACTTGATTGACTAAACATCTAGAACAATTAAAAAGTGACTTGTTGCTTTTAATTGATAAATCTAATTTCGCATTACTCACATATTAGGTGATTTTAGGGTTGAACTAATAACTTTCAAGTGGTATTAGAGCCCAAATTTGATTCATAACCCTAGTTTTCTAGATGAGTAGTTGCCATATTTTGATGACAGTAACTATGCCTATTAAAAAGTTAGAATGAGAGCCTTCGTGAAATCGATCGATGAGAGTATTTAATTTGAGTGTATTGAATGGTTAGACTGCCCCATCTACCATAACTACAGGTGTAGTTACCCCTACTGATATTTCAACTTGGTCTAAGAAATATTTATATCAGTGTAATTGGAATAATAAAGGGATTCATGCTCTATGGCCGTATCACCTTAAGAATTTAGACGTGTGTTTATGTGTGAGGTTGTTAATGAGGTTTGAGATATTTTATAAACCACACATGAGGGAACTCAGTCTGTTAAGAATCCTAAGTTACAGATATTGACCACTACCTTTGAAGAAATTAGGATGAAGGATGATAAGACATTCGATTACTTCTATATGAGCTTGAATGACATAGTTAATTCTAGTTTTAATCTAAGTGAGAATTTCTGAGTCTAAGATTGTTAGAAAAATCCTGAGAACATTACATGAAAGATTTAGGTCTAAAGTTATGGTTATCAAGGAGAGCAAGAATCTAGATGATGTTAAGATTAAAAAATTGGTTGGATCTCTCCAAACTTATGAACTCACCATATCTCGACCAAAGAAGAATAAATCTATTGCCTTAAATGCTGTTAGGGAAGAAAAGTATAATTCATTTGATTCAGAATCGCTTAATGATGAGGAAATAACCTACTTTGTTAATAATTTTTAGAAAAATGAATAAGAAGACTAAAGAGAGACATAGAGGTGATCCAAGTGAGTCTAGAAAGAGGTCTAAATCTATAAGATATCATAAATGTAAAGGTTTTGGGCACTATAGAAGTGAGTGCTCCAATGGTAACAGAAATTAGGGTATAGCTATAAATGTGACTCTTATTGATGACGAGTCTGGCTCGAATAATCAAAGTGACATGTCTACACATGAGGAGAGTGGAAAGTGTATGGCCATCACTACTAGGATTAAAGTGCTCTGATAAAGATGGTGAGAAGGTTGGAGAAGTAGATAGTGGTAAGTAATCTGAGGAAGATTTTGATGATTAGGAAGAGATTCGTGAAGTTTATCAAAAATTATTTGAAGAGAGTCTTAAGATTAAGAAGGTAAATAAAGTTGTGTTTAAAAAGGTCTATGAACTTGAGCTAGTTAGAGAGAAACTTGAAGCTGACATTTAGGAGTGTACCTTGTGCCTCAACAAATTAGATACTGTGAATTGATCATTAAAGTCTAAGATTAAATATCATACATGTGAACTTGAGATGTAGAGATCCTCTTAATCACTCGACTGCGTTGAGAATGAGAAATTAGAAATCTAGGTTACTAAGTGAACTTGAAGATTCCAAATCTCAACTTCTTGCTTTCTCTAGTGGATCTCAAAAACTGGACAAACTTTTGGGTCTGAACAAGCTCGTTGGGAATAAAGGAGACTTAGGATATAATTGGACCAATCATAATAGGGCCAATACTTCAAAAATTGTTTATATCCCTACCAACAACCAGACTACGTATGTTCCTAATTCTAAACTCAAGAATAAGGGTATCGTAGGACAGAAGCCTACTAGATAACTTGGGACCTACCAACCGAGGAGTAGATATCAACGTCTACATAACTTTGGACCTAGGTTTATCCCGTCTTGTTTCAATTGTGGTAAGTTATGACATATAAGACCTTGGTGTCATAAATCCCTGAATAGAAATAGAAATCAGAATTTCAATGGAGTCAAAATATGGATTTCGATTGTCCAATTATCTTTCTTACTAAAAAGAGAGTCATTTGACCAAGTTTATGATAGAGTTGACTCGGAATAAGTCTTCCACTAGTTAGGTATGGGTGAAAAGGAGTGATCTGAAAAACTAGAAATTGATTACGATGCTTTTAAATGTAAGAACATTTGTATATCTAATTGACTATGTACTTTTAATGCATGCTTATACTTTTTAATTGATTCATTCATTATTGCATGCATCTTATTTTTTGTTTGATTTTACATTTTAGGTAGCTTTTTTTTTTTTTTTAATAAAAGTATTTGAAAATTTGAAAAATAAAAAAGAAATAAAGGGAAAATTATTTACCATTGCATGATATATGATTTATTTGAGCATGTACGTTGTGACCAAGTATGAGTTTAATTGGTGTGTTGTAGCATATTTTTCATTACTTTGTTTAGGTTGATATGGAGTACTTAGTATAGGTTTCTTTATATACCATCTACACTGCACATACTATGATCCACCACGTGTGTGAGATTTGGGACGTTCGTCTTTGTTGGTAAGGTGACCTTCAACATGGATTGTCCTTCATTTAGTATCCCTAAGCTCGAGAATATCCCCTTAAATAAAATAAAAATGTTTCATCTTATA
>CAIGRQ010023012.1:0-10402 GCA_903798375.1 Fraxinus sp. D2006-0159 | reverse complement strand
TATTATTATTATTATTTTGACGTAGAAACTCGTAACCGCTACCCATGAGTACGCACTGAGTAAACCTTGATTCATGAGGAGTAACGAGAAAGTGTTGGCAAGGGATTTGAACTCGTGACCTTTGATCTCCATGTTCACCTCCTCTACCAACTTGGCCACCCTCGAAGGGGTTAACGATTTTTTGTTTTAAATGGAGGGAGAGATGAATTATAATTAAAATGTTCAATCAATTAATTGACAATTATGTTGGTGCTAAATATTAGTAAAGTTGAATAATACTATTGATGGCATGTTGAACTAGACTTGACTACTGATTCTTTCGTGGCAACTCGATAAATTCAATAAAATGTTAGAATTAGAAGCCATTAATATTCACTAAATATAATTTTAGGCTCAAAAATGTTGTTGAATAAATGGGTCACAATAGATTATTTAAAGTATACGTGAGGTCAATTTGGTTTGTTCTCTAATAAACTGGACCAAATCGTCTTTCGTCTATATTGGAAAACCTCAAAAATAATTTATAATTTAATTTTCAAAGTCAAACTTTAATTTTAATCACATATATCATAGGCCTTAAAACTAGTATTCACTTATTCATCACACTTTTTAATCAAAATATAATTGTAATAACATCACAACCCATATTTTAAGTAGAAATGTGAGTTGTTTAATATCTACGGCAATGACAAATATTCTTCACAAACTTTCTAGGTAATTATAAATGTATTTTAGGAAAATTCTATAAATAAAAATAATAATTTTGCATAAAAATGAAAATGAATAAATTACGTAAATGATATAGTGGTGATAGATGAATGGGAAAGAAAAAAAAAATTAGTTTTTCAAATTAAATGAAAATCAAATATTAATTGAATTTTTGAAAAATAAAAAATTAGTTAAAATTTTGGTATGTAAAGTTGGTTTATTTAACTATTTTAAATGACAACTTTTACAAATTTATTAGCAAAAAGTCATTTTTTATATCGTACTGTAAAACATAATATGTAAAGTGTAAATTTAGAAAATGTGGAATGTAAAGTGTTAATGTACCCTATACAAAGGGTATTATTTTGTAATAATTTTTCTTACCAAAAATTACGATTGGGTTTCATAACCTTTTAATTAGTAAAATTTTGAATTTTTAACCTTCCAACGGTGAATTTCTAGATCTTCTAGTAAAATATGTTAAACATGGATGTTAGCAATGCATATGCCATTCATTTGTCTTAAAAATTTGAAGGACAAAACTATCAAACCACTTAATATACAATTTTTAATGTCCACATCGATATATGCAAATCACTCTTAATATTCACACACGACAGGAAAGAAAAAAAATAGGAAAGCCAATTTCCAAAGAAATCACCTTCATTTAGTTATTGCAATTATTTTCTTAATAGGTTTTGGCAAGTAGTCCTTCTCTTGGTGTCCTTTGGGGTAAAAACTTTATCTCAAAGATGGTTAGATTGATTTTTTCGATCAAAGGTATTGTGTATCCCACATAAGGACCTAAATTCACATATTAAAATAAGTTAAAAGAACTTTAACCACACTACCTGAAAGGTTAGGGACCTTACTTTTAAATATTGTTTCCAATACACGATTTTGTGCTTAGCCATATACGTTTTACAGGAAATTCCAAACAAATAGAAGATAAGGAAGCTAAGAGGGAGAAACAAAGAGATGGCATTTCAATTGAACTTGCTTCAGACATCAACCTTAAACCATGCTAAACAACCTCAGCCATTTTCTTCCATTACTCTCCCTACTCGTTTATCGTCTTCAAGAGTGAATGCAATTTCTGGGAGATCAACCCAAGAGTTGTTACAATCAGGTACAGTCCGCCCCATATTACCAAAAGATGCAGTCTCAGCCATGGAGTCTGAGGGCTACATATTGCTTGACATTAGACCCCAGTGGGAGAGGGAGAAGGCACGTGTTTCAGGGTCTCTGCACGTGCCACTTTTCGTGGAGGATAAGGATAATAGTCCTATAACGTTGTTGAAGAAATGGGTGCATTTTGGGTACATTGGAGCGTGGACTGGGCAGTACTTTACTATGATAAATGATTATTTTGTTAAAGAAGTGGAGAAAGAGGTTCCTGATAAGGAGTCTAAGCTACTTGTAGCATGTGGTGAAGGACTCAGGTAATTATTGGCTCTTCCAAGCTCTCGTGCAACACTTAGCTCCTCAATCTCCCTATCCCATCTCGAGAAATTGTGAAAATAGTAAACAAACATTTATCGTTCATTGTTGGCTGTTTTGAGATAGAGTAACGAGCTTAGATGCAAGATTAGAGAAATAAGTGTCAATTATTTATCGATCATTGGAGAGTGAAGAGTTATCAAGCACCCTTAGCACTTAGCACGCTTGCATTGTCCATCGGTCAAGTCAATTATATTTAATCATCGTGATTGAGATTGGACAATCTAAATTGGTTCATTTGCAACTCTTTCGTAATACATCTTGGAGTTTCACGATTCAAGAAAAGCTAAAAGTTACAATTAAGCACAGCCCAACTTCTTGTACTCATTGCTTGAAATATGAGCTTTTACAATCATACCATCTGCAATAGTACTTTTAAGTTAGTTAATTTTGTGGTTTTATGTGTGCAGGTCTATGATGGCTTTCACTAAATTACACCAAGGAGGATACAAGAACTTGGGGTGGTTGGCTGGTGGCTTTAATCGCGCTTCTGATAGTGATTTTCCGGATATTGAAGGGACTGAAAAGTTGCAATATGCTACAATAGGAGGTGCGTCATACTACTTCCTTCAGTTGCTTATTTTGTTGCAAGTTGTTGGGAAGAATAATTGATCACTCTGTTGAGACAAGCCGGTCAAGAGGTTATGGGTGAACTCTTGGCTAATACAAATAGCTGAGTAACCTCTTGACTAAGACGAATAGCTGAGTTTACATGGATCAGCTGTATTGTTATCACCGTGTAAAAATTCCGTTTGAAAATAGGATTGTTTGTTCCTTAGTAATTCAGTGTTTTACTTTTCAACGATGAGTGACAAGAAAGGATTCATGTAGCAGATGCTGATTTTATTGCGAAGACGGCATAGTTTGTTCTCTTGACGTTGTTGTATGCAATTGTTTGACAGAAGAAATTCTAAGGTCCCAATTAGGAAGAAGTCCCTTAAGATTTGTTTGGTAAGGTAAATTAATGTTCGATATATAGTATTGTTGTGTCTTATCATATATTGATCATACACGCAGACATCACTCTCTTGAACCACTTTTTACACAAGTCTGAATACAAACATCGACCATAAACCATAGGACTAGATGTAAAACTTTATACGAAGTCGAAGCGCATGAGTAATTTGACAGATTTGTACTTGTCTCCCTTTTCACTGTAGAGAGGTACAGCTCGAATTCCTGTTTTCAATTCTGAGACAGGAATACAAGTTTGTCCTCCAAAATCATCCTTATCTGACATATCAAATTCATGAACTTCAACTCGAAGTAATGCCAACTCTGGGACTGTCAATGGGAACTCAAACTCTTCGTTCCATGCTGGGAACCAGTTGTCCTCGATGACCTTTGTTTTCTTAGCTACTGTATCAGCAAGGACTCCAGCAATCCCAACCTGCATATTTGGATTATCATCCACATCATAGTATGGCATAGATTTATGTGTTTTTAATCTTCAAGGTTGATACGTTAGCTCTCACATTGACGATAACCTATATTTCCATGTATGCTTACTATTTTTCCGTTTTGTTCATTATTTGCTTTAGGGGATTGGAATAGGGCATAATCCTAAGATTCCACTATAGGTAAAATTCGTGTGGTGAGATGTTTACATCTACCGTGATGGTTAAAACTACTCGTATATTTCACACACTTTGGGTGTTAGGTGGGGACGAGAGAGCTCGACAGGCTACCTTGACGTAGAAGTCTGGTGGGGAATATAGATCAAAGTGTGTGTGTTTAAAATCCAAATTCCAACCTTCTCCCATGTACACCTTCACCTGAATATAGAATCACATAAATGAATGTGAAAGATTTGTATCAAAAGAAGCTGAAAATGCCGGGGCAAATAAAAAAGATGAAATTTTTGAGTTATCATTAAGTACCTTCAAGATTTTCTTCACAGGTAAATGCTTTTTAGGATCGAATACCTCGTTTTGCGAGCCAGCCTCAAGTAACAAATCTGGTTTTTTCACGTAACCACACCCACCATTTGCTCTGAACAACCCTTGCATCAACCACAGAGACCTGCCATGTCCCTGGAATAGACACACACTTGTAAGATGCAATTTTTTTAAGGAAATTCATGGTTCTAGACAAAATTTGAGAGATTTGAGTTTTTGAGATTAGTACTAAAACTATGTTAAGGTATGTAATAATAAGAAAAAGGAACCTGCATATTAAACGCGACCATTTGAGCTCCGTGCATCCACCCGATTAGGGGGTTGAAATTTGATGAATCAATCCTTGAAGCTTTTGGATACACTCTCATCAAGTTCCTCTGTGTGAATCTTTAACAAGAAAATTTTCCAGTTCAAAAAAAGATAAAAATAAGCTGCTCACTTCTATCTAAATTTATGGCATGAATATGAGGTAAGATTCTTGATGTATAAGGGATGTACTTGTCGAACAACTTAAAAGGTTACTCGATTAGAAATATTGATCGTGTGATTGTAAAACTATTTGATGTAATTATACAATCGAACAAACAATTATGTACTATGTACTGAAACCACGATAATAAGTTATTAGTTTCAAAGAAAAGTTCATATTCACCTGACAATATCTGTTCCATGAGTTTTGACGGCATTTTCGAGCTTTTCTTCATTTAAGCTAACGCGATGCGCCTTTTGAGAATCGACTCTCAGCCATGCTTTAATTCCTCCTTTCATTTTCTCTGCTCGGATTGCAATTAATTGCTTATATTCAGGTGCTGCATTTTGCAGTAAGTTATGATTCTCATCTTGTTGATCTTCCTCATCTTGATACTCTCCATGCTCCAAGTCATTCTGCCATCATTTTGTAACTTAGACATTACAAAATAGTAAAGAGATTCTCGAAGAAAAGGGGGAGAAAAAGAAATGAAGAGAAAATTTGATGATAGTTATTGTTTTGAGTCTAGGTTTTTGCTGGAGAGCCTCGGCTTTTCGTTCATGGAAAGTGTGAGCCTTGGCTTTCGGTCGAGAGGTTATTTTGTGTATTCCACTATTATTATTGTTCCTTATAAATATGGGTATAGTCCCTGATGTAGATCAGATGATTGAATGGATTGAAAAAGAATTGGATCAAATAGGGAAAAAAAGGCAATAGTGCAGGTGTAGCAGTCGAATTCCGGTTTGGGGTCATAATACCATTTTGGAAAGAGAATAACAAGACAAGTAGAACTCACAGCTATGGATTTAGGCCGTCCAAATTCGTTTAGGACTCGAAAAATGCTTTTAAAGTTTTAGTGTTATTTTTGTCATTTAATTTATTTCGAATTCTTTTCAATTTAGGTTTATTTAAACTAGGTTTTCATGTAAACATTCATAAATAAAGGGTTAATTCATCGTTTTTTATTATCCTACATTAATAAAATTTCACGAGTTTATTTTTTTTAAATTTGGTGGATTCCAAAATTGTGTTCTTAATACTTTTGCTTGAATTCCTTATTTTGCGCTGCGTCAAGTGGTATTGGAGCTGGCTTTTCCATCTCAATATCTTTTATTCACAACCATGTGTGACGTACCAATTACTAAGGTAGATTTGGATGCTCAAAATCGACGAATAGACGATCTTACTACTCAGATCGATGAGATTCGTTAATTGTTGTTGTGGGGTGTTGAAAACAATAGGCAAAATGAACAATAGAAAACCAACAATGAACGGATCGATGAGCCTGTAGTTCGGAGATGAAATTATAGATAGCTTACAGTAGACAAAAGCGAATCAGAGTCGGAGAAGGAGTTCGAAGCGCTACCGCATAATCATGAAAACTAAAATACCTTTGATGATTATAGGATTAAAGCATACATTCTCCCATTCTTTGGTAACATGAAGATCTAAGACTTTTTGGATTGATTGGTGGAGGTTGAACAATTTTTCGAAATTATGGATTTATCGAAGGACAAGATGGTTAAAATGGTGGTGGTCTGTTTGAAATGGGTGGCGACGGTATGATGGAATCAATTATAGAATACTCGCAGGAGATGGGGAAAGAGTCGAATACGAACTTGGAAAAAGATGAGACAATGTATGTTAGGTCGGTTTCTACCTACAGATTTTGTATCTATGTACCTGGAATGCATGCAAGGCAGTTTCACGATATTGGACTATACCTACGAATTTATACGGTTGGCAGAGCGGAACAATCCATCAAAATCCGAAAATCGGTGGGTATCCAGTATACAAGTGGTTTGAAGGTTGAGTGTCTATTCAAGATAGAATTGGGTTGCAAAATATTTGAACCTTAAGGAAGCCATTAACATGGCAACGAAGGTTGAAATGACAGAATCTGATAAGAGGGAGACCACCTCTAGGAGAGTTCCCCTACCTATCGAACCATTATCGTCCGTTCCTTTGGACAAAGAAAAGACCCCACTACAAACCCCAGCCAACTTTAACAAGAGCAATGTTTACAACATTGTTCGATTTGAAAATAGAGATCAAACTCGGGCACACCCCAGAATGCAAATCCGTATGCTAGGCCCATAAGAGATATTTGTTATAGATGCTACAAACCTGAGCATTATTCCAGTAACTACTCGGAAAGAAAGCAGTTCAATTTGGTAAAGCTGAGACGGTGGACTAGGAAGAAAATACTGAAGTGGAAGATGAGTACGCAGGAGTTGAGTTTGCTATGGAAGAAGGTGTAGAAGGCTCACTTTGATATTGCAGCGAATTCCTTTGTCACTTAAGGATGAGGAGCAATGTCGCTTCATATTCCGTTCTATCAAAAATAAGGTGTGCAAAGTTATTGTGGACAACAGAAGTTGTGAGAACTTTGTATCAAAGAGGTAGGTGAATTTGTTGAAATTTCCAACCAAGAATCATCCTAATCCTTATTCCCTTGGTTAGGTGAAGAAAGGTCCTTCCATTCGGGTTGCTAAGACTTGCAAGTACCTGTTTCCAATGGTAAGTATTATAAGGATGAAATTGTGTATAATGTCATAGACATGGATGCTTGCCATATTCTGTCGGGTCATCCATGGCAATTTAATGTAGATTCAACTCTCGAATGGTGTGATAATTTGGTATTATTTACATGGGGCAGTCATAAGATTGCTATGGTTCCTCTCAAACATGAGAATTCTACCTAACAACAAACTGAGAGTTTCCTAACCCTTACAAGTAATGAGAACATTCCAGATTCTGTAAGACAATCTGATTGCTTTTAGCCAGTATTGGTTAAAGGGCTTTTTGCAGCAAAAAAGGAAAATGGGAGTGTTTCATATGAAGTGCAAGAAATATTGGCAGAATTTGAAGATTTGGTTTCCGATGAATTGCCGAATAAGTTACCCCCTATGAGGAATATTCAACACTAGATTATTTGGTACTGGACTAGTCTTCTAAATTTACATCATTACCGAATGAGTCCGAAGGAAAATGAGATTCTAAGGGAGCAAATTGAGGAGCTATTGAGGAAATGATTCACAAGGGAGAGTATGAGTTCGTGTGTAGTACATGTGCTCTTAGTATCAAAGAAAGATGGAAAGTAGCATATGTGTGTTGACAATCGGGCCATCAACAAGATCATAATGATGTACAGGTTTTCCATTCGACGGTTGGAGGACATATTGATGTGCTTAAGGGTTCTAAGGTCTTTTCAAAAATAGACCTCGCAGTTGCTATCACCAGATCCGCATCAAGCCTGAGGATGAATGGAAGACTGCCTTGAAGAGTAAGGATGGATTTTACAAATGGTTGGTGATGCCATTCGGACTTTCAAACGCCCCGAGTACCATCAAGAGATTGATGAACCAGGTTCTTCACCCTTTCATTGGGTCTTTTGTTGTAGTTTAATTCGATGACATACTCATTTATAGCAAGTCCAAAGAAAATCACTTGGTTCAATTGAGGCAAGTCTGCACTGAAGGATAATCAGTTGTACATCAACCTGAAAAAGTGCACTTTTTGTACACCTAAACGTATATTCATAGGCTTTGTGATTGGTAAAGATGTTCTACAAATAGATGAAGACAAGATGAGCAACTCGAGATTGGCCAACACCAAAATCAGTTTCTGAAGGAAGGAGCTTCCATAGCTTGGCAATTTTTTATAAGCGATTTATCGGCATTTCAGCATTATTGTGGCACTATTCACAGAATGTTTGAAGAAGGAAAGACTCAGTTGGGGAGATGAGCAAAATAAGAGCTTCGCCTTCATTAAGGAAAAGTTGTGCACAACTTCTGTATTAGCATTGCCAAGCTTTGAGAAGATCTTTGAAGTAGAATATAATGCTAGTGGTGTGGGTGTTAGGGTTGTCCTTACCAAAGAGAAGAGACCAGTAGTTTTCTTTTCAGAAAAGTTGAGTGGTGCTGGCAAAAGTGGAGTATTTATGAGCAGGAATTCTATGCAATAGTGAGAGCTTTGAAGCAATGGGAACACCACCTCATACAGAATGAGTTTGTATTGTTTACTGATCACCAGTCCTAAAGTTTATTAATAGTAAGAAACATATCAGCAGAATACATGCTCAGTGGGTGATTTTCTTCCAAAAATTTCCTTTCGAAAATAAACATAAATCTATATAAGAGCTTTGACGTAGGCATATTTAAAGTCGACTATGAATCCTTTCTAGCCACTCCGTCAATCCATTGACTTTGTGTTATGTTATGATGTATGAAAATAAACATTTCCTACATAAAATTTTGTGCAGAGCTATGTTTACAAGTGAAAAATTACCTCAACATTGATTTTCAATCTATCAATATAATCAGACTCTTCCTTTCCCCATGTTGCTTCCTCAGATGATTTCTTCACTTTCGAAATGCCATTTTCTTCGTCTTTTCCGCTCTTCGATTCAAGATACTCTTTTGGTGGTTTCGTCGAGAGGACAACCCGTCTCTTCAATGATTCCGGTGATGGGAACTGTGACAAACATTCTGATGTAGTCGAGACGAGGACATCTCCAAACGTTTGAGTGACCATCTACAACCCAACATATATAAACATCGTCATATAAGTATCAAACTTTTTGAAGACCGAAATTTGTGGGAAATGTGAACTTACCTCTGCTACTTTAGCTTGAAGATCTGGAGTAAGATGATCTTCAAGTGTTATAACTAAGGGATATTCAGATGCTACAAAAGCATAGTCTCTAATTGATCTCAAACATTTGATGAGTGCAACTGGATTTGTCAAGGTCCTGTCTATGAAGAACCATTTAGTAAAATGTATTCTAATAAAAATTCAAAATAATTTTAAAAAAAACACTTAGTAATTCTTTGTGCTAGTAGTGATTGTTGAACTATCGTAACGTTATACAAATTTAAGTCTTTACATATGAGTAAATTTTTCTATCGCAATCCTCGAACTTTCACAAATAAGTGCATTGGTGGTTACCAAATCAACATCTTCCTGGCCTTCTAAGTTTTCAATCGTTATCAGTGCTCAATCAGTGCATGTCATACCGAGCAGGTGGAAACTTTCAATTTTTCGCTAATCAATCACAAACTTTGCACATGATGGCCTTTAGGCCTTGGAGTTTTTTCTTTTCTGTTTATGCCCATGTTTGACAATCATTGCTTTTGAAAAAAATATTTTGAATAATGATTTTTAGGAGAATGTGTGGTTCAAAATTAGGGAAAAGTTTAAGATTTACATGTAGAATAGTTTATTGTGTAAATGTATTGTTTATGAGCATGTAGAAAAAAAGAATTTTGAAATAATGATTGTCTAACGGGGGGGTATATTTTTTTTAGGGAAGTAGAGTGGAATTAGATGAAAATAAACACAAAATTGACGGATACTACACAATTGACGGAAAAAATATGAGACTGGTTGACAAAAAATGTGAGACTGATTGACGGAAAAATTGACAGATACTAAACAGTTAGGACCAATGTGCATTGAAAAATGGAAGTTCGAGGACCTATAATAAAAACAATTAGGACCAATGAACATGTGCTTTATCTATGAAAGTTTGAATTGCCTAGAATTGTTTTCTTGAGAATTGTCGATTAATTGTGTTTGATTGATATAATTTTATAACTAGAAAATGTTGAAATTTTAAATCTTTTGGTGTTCGTTTGGTTTTGTTTTTCTTGAAAATCGTCCATCAAAGGGAAAGAAGTTTCACAAATGTCCATGAAATTTGTTTCCATTACCCAAAAAAAATAAAACCTTGGTGGGAAATGGCTTTCCTCAATTGCCAAGAAAACCCACTGTGTGGCACCAAGCAAGAAAATCAAATGCCAAGAAAATATTGTGCATCAAACAA
>CAIGRQ010022976.1:0-10006 GCA_903798375.1 Fraxinus sp. D2006-0159 | reverse complement strand
TTTAGTTCATCAGTAAAATTAATCCACAGCCACAAAAAATGGCACTACATTTTCCCATGCACATAATAGAGATAGAAACATGTCTGCCCACTTCAAATTCTTGCTTCAAGATAAAAATGGCAACTGGGCTCTCTCAATTCAAGGCTAAATTTCTTAAAGCTACTATATCTCCTCCAAATCCTAATATTTGTAGAAAATATTTATTAGGAGAATGTGTGGTTGAAATGAAAAATGAGAATGAGAATGAGAAAGAGAAAGAGAAATGAATGGGTGCGAAACGGGGGCTAAAGTTCTCTGAATTTTTCATGTAGGTTTGTTATAATTTGATGAAGAATAATTATAGTGAAAAACTTTATTCTTTCTTCAACATACTTACTATGAAATCAATTTTAAGTTTGATTGCGTATGAGTTGCGTGATGTAGCAAAATTGCACAAGTTACAGAAAATGACTTTCTTGATTTTTTGAATGAGATTTTCCAGTGGTGGTGGTTCAAACGACGATGGTGTGACAATGGTGAATGGTCACGATGTGTGGTGGGATGAGTTGGGTTAGACTAGGGAGGGTGGAAGAAGATAATCTTTTCATCTTTTTAGGACTTTTTGTATGATTTTATTTATTTTTTCGGGAGAAAGTCATTTAGGGCTTGTTTGATAGATATTATTGAGAAAATAATGTATTTTAAATAGTGATATGATGAGAAATATGTAGTTAAAAGGTAAGGAAAAATTATTGATATGATGAAAAATATTATTTTATTGAAAAATGTGTAGTTGAAAATGAATTTTCAAAGAACGTATAAAAAATATGTGTCAACCATGAGTTTAATGAGATTACTCTTAAAAGAAAAATATAATAAGGGGAATTGTGTTACGCGCATCATCGTTTTGAATAAATTTCGTTCAACGGATCAATTACACTAAAAAATGAAAAGTCTGGAACCTTTTACGCCACATCTGAAAACTTCGAAAAAAAAATGCAATTTAAGCAAGAAATTGAGATCGTCTACATCAATTTTCCAAAATCTAATGTAGACTTATTTGCACTTCAAATAAGGATATAATGCAAATGATTAAAGTGGCTTCAATGAGATATAAAAGTTGTTATATACTTGATAGTAATTATTATTATTATTATTATTATTTTTAAAGTTATTTGTATGGAGAGTATTTTATTTATTTATTTATTTTCTTCAGAAAGGTCCTCTATTAATACGGTATTCTTGGGAGGAAAGTGAGATTTGTCCTTATTCGCACACTATCGCACTGTCAGTGTGTGTTATTGAAATTGGCACACAAATCTCCTCACACAATACATACATATCACTTTACACAGAGAGAGAGAGAGAGAGAGAGAGAGAGAAGAAAAGAAAAAGTAATGCGAAAAAGTCTAGAATAAGAAAAGGGAAAAAGAGTGAAGTTGTAATCAATACCAACAGTGCACGCTTTTTGATTTTGATCTCATCTTGTTTTAATTTTAATTTTTTATTTTCCTTCAAAATCTCTAATTTTGGAAGGCTTGAATTAAAATAATATTTGCAATTTTGCTGGGAGTTGAAGGGTTCGGCAAATGCTTGGAATTTGCTTTGGATTTGCAGAAAACTTAATCCAGGTGAGTAACTATGCGTAATTTTCTATGGAAATTTGAAACTTGAAATAATTTGATGTTCTTTTTACTGATAGTTTTTGATTTGCGATTGGAGTCATTTCGTTGAACCTAAAGAAGAGGGAAACTACGTTAACTTGGCAGTGTGATTGGGTAGATTAATTAGAGTAGTGTAAAACTCAGATCTACTTTGTCAGGTAAATTGTTTATTTGGAAGCAGACTGCAAATTATCTAATGATCTAATGCTATATCTGTCACGATCTTCTCAGTATATTTTTGGCTGCTAAAATAGTTCGGGAGGAGGAATTATGAATTATACCCAAATTCTGGTTTTATTTTCCAAACTGTAATCCTTTGATGAGTTAGAAGTTTCAAAGACTAGAAAATTCACCAGATTATTTTAGGATTTCAGCTTTAACAAAGTAATAACGCACATTTGTTACTAATTGAGTATTGCTAAGAGCTCGGTTTACCCTCATTTCTGTGCCTTTCTTTTAATTGCCTCAACTTTCTGGGCTTTTTTAATACTTGTGACTTTTTTAAGGTTATCTTCTGAGTTGCTTTAATAAAAGTACAACTCTAAAAACCAGAAAGCAACTTATTGATATTTATAGATGAGAACAAGTGAAACCAGACTTGATTGCCTCTTACAACTTAAGCCCCTGTTTGATGGCCATACTGTGTAAAAATGATGTTTTGAACACTGTTTTTTTTTTTTTTTTGGAGAACGTGTGGTTGAATATGAGCATGACTGATAAATTATTTTGTTTTAAAGGGAGTCAAACGGGGGCTAAATGCAATAAACCCCTCAAGTGAAGTTGCAAATTTTTATTCTAAGTAGGGGATTATTATCGTTTTGTGCCTTTCACATTTCTAATCACAAAGTAGAGTCTTAATTTTATTGAAATCTTATATTATTTGGTGAATGAAAATTAAGTCAAATCTAAGTCACTTAATTGCGTGAATTGTTGGAAAATTATGTAGAATATTATGGAATTGAATATTATGGAATATTTTAGAAAAGTATTTGGCTGAAAATGTGTCTTTTATATTGAAGATTGTGACTTTTGGGATTGTTCTTTTCCAATAGATGCGTCTCTTCAAATGTAGAGACTAATTCCTATAGTGTGTCTCTTCCATATGTTGTGTTTTTTGTGACAAACCTTTCCAACAACTATATATAGACTCCATGCTTGAAATTTTCATCGTTGCATTATCATATTAATGCTTATTCACTTCAAAATATTTTGAGCATTTATTTGGAGTCGAGTTTCGTATAAAGAGGGTTCAAAACATTAGTAGGTTGTTGGTTTCCGTGATTTGGAGTGCTTATATTACGGAATGTGGTCGTTGTATCTTGTGAGATGAATGCCGAAAAACCGTTAGCACCTTTGTGGGATATTATCGTTTTAAGGACAAATAGTTCAACTCTTGCCTCGACCAATTCATTTTCATGCATTTCTTGTTGTTACTTTGCATATTTTGTAAGTTGAAACTATATTTGATTTCCCGCACGTCAAAGGTACGTTATTGGAATATAATTTATGCACGTTTGATTTAAATTTTCCCAACATAAAGTGCCTCAAGCTTACACATAGGCTGACAGAGACAAAATGTCTCCATATCCAATTTAGCCTTTTTCAAACACTGAACACATGCAATCACTATTCAATGCAGTTGGACTTAAAAGCTTTAATCTACTTGTCCAGATTGTATGTTGTCTTGTCAAGCACTTGTATTGTTGTATTGCATAAGTTTCTTGTTACTCATTTCAATTATAAAGCCAAACAAAATGCTACATCGTCAAATCAATCAAAACGCCATTATGGACAAGACATGGAGGGATCTATCTTGGGCTTAGCAACCCTTGCATAATTTTTCACAAATGTCCAGTAATACCAACTAAAAGAGAAATCAATGTAAATTAACTGGAGTGTTTCATATCATAGTATTTTGAATAAATCTATTTTTTTGTAAATAATCTGCAGAATGCTGCATGTGGTAGAAATGTAATGTTTCCAACAACCATCATTTAAGAAGATATAATGCAGTTTTACTTTCAAAAGGATAGATTTGGCTCCTGGAAACAAAAAAAAAACTTGCATCACTATTTACTATTTAGTGTAGTTGGACTTGGAGGCTTGTATTCTATTTTCCAGATTGTATTATGTCTTGGCACAAGCACTTGTATAGCATAACTGTCTTGTTTACGTGGTGGCATAACAAAAATAAAAGCATGGAGCTCTGATAAGAACTTTATAATTACATGGGGAATTTCATATCACAGTGTGTTGTAATATCAATGTCACCCTACCATTTACATTTGTTGCCTGCAGAAATGGATCAATTGTTCAAGAGGTTATATATTTTTCGCACTTCCCATCATATGTTTCAGTGTTTTGATATTTACAATATTATATGGATCTTTTTCATCTAACTGACTCTTCAGAAATATATGGTGTCGTGATCGAAGGGTGTATAAACCAATTTGTTTTGCCCAATCTTACCTGCTTGTTGTTGCTATTGTTTCTTTACATGAAATATAAAAATATACATTAAAGATCTTTTTCTATTCCACCTAGTGGAACTATTCTACTCAATACTTCTATCCTGGGCAGCAGAGTCGGTCTTTGATGTATGGAGTGGAAAATAATTTTTTACTTTCTGCTGTTTGTGTTACTTGCCACAATTTTGACTGAAGGCAAAAAACAAACTTACTAGCCGTCTCTTATTCCTACCTGGCACAGTCTTTGGCAACCTTGACAAGATTTTTGTTAATATGTTAGTAAAGAGGAGTATCATTGAGATGGAAAGCCGCATCAAAAACAACTACCCTGAAAAGAGAACATATGGATAGGAAGATAGCTGCTTCACAAACAGTCATCCTGAAAGGGGCAGATACAAGTACATTAATACTCATCAGACTCGCTAATGGCGTCTTCTGGCCTAGGACATGGAGGAGCTGGCAGTTCAAGATCTTCTAATGGTTTCAAGGGATCATCTAGTTCAGTTGATTGGCTTGGAAAGGAGATGCTAGAAATGAGATTGAGGGACAGATTGGACCCTGACGATGATAGGGTAAGCTTTTCAGTGGTTATCAATCTATCCCCTTACGATTTATTACCTCTTTTGTAGTCGTTAAGAAGCTATTGTTGTGACTAGTTTCTTTAGTCTTGTGATGAGTAAATTATAATTTATCTTACCACCCCTACCACCAACAAGCTATGAACATCAGCCTCTTTAGGAAGCTTATCACAACCACCTAAGCTGTCCTGATTTTATCCTTAATCAAAACTACCTCCACTTAGTGGCATGTTTTGTTATTTTTTATTTTATCCATTTTAGTATGAATATGTATCCATCTCAACATCATCTTTTCAACTATATTCATCATTTCATCTTATGGACATTTTGTCATTTTACCACCAACACTAGCACATTATTTCACGTAGATGCCTAGTTTATGATGTACTTGTTGTACTTATTTCACTTACCAAAATTTTTGATGCAGGATAGTGAACCCGATATAATTGATGGTGTGGGTGCTGAAACAGGTCATGTCGTTAGGACCACTACTGGTGGCCGAAATGGTCAACCCAAGCAGGTTGGTGGTTGCTAATTTGTAGAACTACGACTTCAGATGGTGTGCATGATTCTTTATTTTGATTTACGTTGCTCTGAATTTTATTTGGGTTGACAGGCCGTCAATTACATAGCAGAACATGTTGTTGGAACTGGTTCCTTTGGAGTAGTTGTGCAGGTAAGCATTGTGGGCACTGGTTTGAGTTTTTAAGTATATGGTTTGTGCATTGTTTTATTTTGTTTAGTGATTCAAACTGTTTACAACAGGCAAAATGCCAAGAGTCTGGAGAAATTGTTGCTATCAAGAAGGTTCTTCAAGACAAGCGCTACAAGAATAGGGAGTTGCAGATTATGCAAATGTTGGACCACCCTAACATTGTCGCCCTAAAGCATTCTTTTTTTTCAACAACGGACAAGGAAGAGCTGTATCTGAATCTTGTTCTTGAATACGTTCCTGACACTGTTAATCGTATTGCAAGGCAATACAGCAGGATGAACCAGCGAATGCCATTGATATATGTCAAACTTTATACTTATCAGGCATGCAAGATTTAATTGTTTATTTAATGTTATTTATTTAGTTATAAATCTGCATATACTCTTGTCGCTGTCTATGCATTATATTTCCTTGATCGCATTTTTTCTCATCAATCCTCTGATTTCCACTTTTCCTTGATTATTCTGGCTGCAGATTTTTTGCATTCTATGTTAACCTTTTAACTACTGGTATCATTTATTTACATCCTTATTTGCAATGTCTACTTCAGTAAAATTACTTTCACCTTTAATGAACTGTTTGTGATTGGCTTACATTTTCAGATGCATTTCACATATTTCATTTTCACTTCAGTTTCCTTTCGATACATTCATCAACGAAAATTGTAAATGGATGCCAGGGTAATCTAAAAAAACCACTGTTTTACATGTTTATGCATAACCTTAGAAGAAATCGTCGATTAGATATAGAGCATGCTAATATGAAAGAATGAATGTTGAATAAGTTCCTGGACTCTGGGAAAACAGGTCTCACGTCCTAATGTTCCTTTTTAACTCTCTTATTCCCATCTATTGCCCTGTTTATTTAAAATGTATCCTAATAAAATGAGATGTTGGTCTGGAATATGTTACTGTATGTACATTCCCTTTAGCTGGTCGGACTAGATATTTACTGGAAGTATTAAATTTTGAGAAAATTTTAATCTGATTATACTCTATTAGTTTCCCACCATTCTATTAGCATTTCATTTGCCAACCTTTCTCTGGGTGCAGATATGCAGGGCACTTGCTTATATACATAATTGCATTGGTATTTGTCACCGTGACATCAAGCCTCAGAATTTACTTGTAAGATTTTGCCATATCACCGATTGTTTTTAATTTTAGATTAATTCTGCATCTGAGGCAAATATTTTGTGAGATTTGATGCTACTTTAATTTTTGGGTCTGTAGTGGCCAACGTCTGCTGTAGCCCAAGCACCTCGTTCAATTTCCTCCTGAACAGAAACCATGAAATGCCGAGCGTGTACACACACACAAACTAATTATGAGAACTTTAAGGGGAGTACCATTCTATGATTCGTGTAACAATAAATTTCATATGCGCCTGACATATGGAATTAGGAAAACACCCAAATAGTTAAAATCCTGCTGCTTTAATTAGAGGACTTAATGTAAATACAAGCGCAAAAGAACATAACTCGTGCATTTGTCAGTTAAGAAAGAAAAATGATTTTTAAGGATACAACGTTAAGATGATAAAGACATACATTTTGGTATAAATCCATGCATTAGTTGGTTATTTCAATCAACTATGTCTGGGAAGCGTGCTACTGTGCTATAGGATACTTTTGGACTATTTATGGTTTTCTGAATGTTGGAAAGAAACATTTCCAAGAACCTAAAAGAGAGTGTTTTCCTGGCCAATTCGGGATCAAAAAAATATTTTTCAATGGTCATAAATGTGATCTCTTATGTCTTAAGAAACGTTGGATTTGTTAATCTTTAAATGTAAAGGCAGTGCGTTGTTGTGTCGGGCCTGAGTAAGGCCAGAAAGCATGGTGGCCAATTGTCCTCGTGAATAGTCAGATTATGAAATTGATGTGGTATTTTCTTTGCTTTTTATCATTTCATTTGAACTTCTAATTGGTTGAATACTATTAATTAACTTCCAGGTGAATTCACACACTCATCAGCTGAAGATATGTGACTTTGGAAGTGCTAAAGTTTTGGTAAGTATCTTGTGGAATGAGTTATTATTATTATGGTTTGCTGCTGCTTACTTGTTTGTTGGTATCATTAGGTGAAAGGAGAACCCAACGTGTCTTATATCTGTTCGAGATATTATCGTGCTCCTGAACTCATATTTGGTGCCACTGAATATACAACTGCAATAGATATATGGTCAACTGGTTGTGTAATGGCTGAATTACTTCTTGGACAGGTGGTTTAGGGATCTGAATGTTTCAACTTTCTTTTCGAAATTTACACCTATTTGTTTTATTTTAATTTATCTCTCTGTTCTTACCAGCCCTTGTTTCCCGGAGAGAGTGGAGTCGATCAACTTGTTGAAATTATAAAGGTGGTACCTCTATTTCCACGTTGGCCTATGATCTCATAAACGAGTATTTTAGCTGTCACTATGTTGAATCGCTAGAAGTTTGAGTCTGATATTGCATATCCTGCAATTGAGGCGCATAATTATTAGATCAAATATAAATAGTTAATTTCTAAGTTCCAATAGTCTCTGTATAAAGCAGAGTAATGGTGCAGTAGAAACTAAACTCCAAAAACTTGTTCTGGACAGAAATATAATTATTTACATGGAACATCTGCAGTATGAGAAAATAATATTGTTTTTATTTTTTTGTTTTTTTCCTTATCAACTGTAGCAATACTTTTGCCTTGATTTTTAGTGATTGGTTGAGAATTGAGATGCAATTTCTCCTTTGAAATCTTAAAAGTACTGCTTAAGAATCTTATGTATGTTAACACTTAACACATTTTTTAATGACCTTTTAAATTGTATTTCAGGTTCTGGGAACACCTACCAGAGAGGAGATTAAATGCATGAATCCAAACTACACCGAGTTCAAGTTTCCACAGATAAAACCCCATCCTTGGCACAAGGTTTGTTCAATCACCATGGTCCCCATTAAACTTGAGAGCTATCGATAGCTCAAGACAGTGAGATTGATATATGTGGCAGTCCTCTTCTGAGTTACTGTGAAAGCTTGATGTGTAAATCTTGATTGTTTAACACTTATGTGCACTGTCTTAGATTAGTTTAGACATTAATGTTGGTTGTACACAATGCACGGAAGGCCAATATGATTCCCATCTGCTACCTAATGAAGCCAATATTCCGCAACCCCAAATGATTTTGAATGTGGCATCCGAATCTGATGCCTAGGAGTTAATTATTGTTCTTTTGTTCTGGGTCATCTGTTCGAATTTGAAATCACCACTGTTCCGTGTTGACAATTTGTGAAATTACTGCCCTGGATGTTTCTGGTAACATTTAAAATCATCAATGCAAGTGAGCTTGCCAGCTTAAAAATATACTGCGTATTTTTAAACTTGTGGAATTTAAAATTTCCCTGAATTTTTACTGGAGATTTATATTTTTCTCCACTTTGCTTGCTCGAGTTTAGTGTCATCCTATGCTGTTAAGGTGTTGGCATATTTTTTATTTTTTAGTCGTTAGTTGCAGGTGCATGTGATGGTTGGTAAATATAAATCTCCATCTTTCAGGTATTCCAGAAGTGTCTGCCTGCAGAAGCAGTTGACTTGGTTTGTCGTTTTTTTCAGTACTCGCCAAATCTTAGATGCACTGCTGTAAGTTAATCTTTCATCAGCAACTGAGGAGATGTACAATTTTGAAATTACTACAAAAATATTCATCATCTGTATGTTGGTATTGCAGTTGGAAGCTTGTGTTCACCCTTTCTTTGATGAACTGAGGGACCCAAACACCCGCCTTCCTAATGGTCGCCCTCTTCCTTCACTCTTTAATTTTAAATCTCAAGGTAAATTTAACCCAATTTTATGCAATATATGGCATAGTATCGATATGGTTGTCCAATTTGCCACACCTTGGTGATTATTATGGGCCTTCAAAATTTTCAAATTAATAAGCACCTTGTTGAGCTGCCTCTTATCACTACTACTCAATTTAATGCACGCTTCCCAAATTTTTTATTTTCTTATTCTGCTTGGCAAAACATCTAACTTGCATGCCAGTGGCTCATCTGAAAATTCTTGTACCTTTATGATGCCATGTTTGGTAGGGAGGTCTGGATAGGATTGGACAATATTCTTGGGGGAAAAATAAGCTAAAATTTCGTTTGTTATATTGTGAAGTCCTATTATTGTGTATGTAGCACTAGATAGGACTTCAATTTCTTCTTTGATACTGTCCACAGTAATTGTAGTTGTTGCTATTGCTACGATTTTCAATTGTGGCCGCATTAATCGCCCCCATCCCCACCACCATCATTGCTGGTGTCCTTGCTCCACATGACGTTTTATTCGTGCACAGAGCTTTCAGGTATTCCGCGTGATATTGTCCACCGCCTCATTCCAGAACATGCTCGAAAGCAGAACTTGTTCATGGCTTTCCACTCTTAGTGACCATGTGAAATTTCAACACTGCCTGTTCATACTGCACTCTTTAGGAATGGCCAACAAATGTGCATTGCCTATGGCTGTCTGTGGAAGTTTTCATGACTACTTTTGAGATGAGAAGTTCATATGTATGCATTCCGTGATAGTAATGGTTGAGGTCTACTATCAAACGCGTATAACTTTTTGTATCTTAATG
>CAIGRQ010022971.1:0-18485 GCA_903798375.1 Fraxinus sp. D2006-0159 | reverse complement strand
AACAAACAAACTTAAATTTAAGGGAAAATTGCAGCGGAAGTCCCAAACCTTTTATTTTGTTGCAGAATATATCTTAATATTTTATTTTTACGGTTGCACCTTTTATTTTAATGGCGCTAGAGTCCATTGGATGAATTTCATCAAGAATCCCGTTAATCAACATTGAAATTGGAATTTTGACATAAATTGAAAGATTAAAGGAGGGGTAAAATGGTCAATTTGTATAATAAAAATAACTAAATAACAAAAAAATGAACTTCATCTTCTGGAAATCACCCCACCCCCACTTCCAATTCCAAAATAAAAAACTAGAACTCAATGAATTATTACAACCAACACCAACCATTGTTTCCACATCAACACCGCGCAACCATTGTCCTCAATCAAATAATTCTACTTTGCTTGCTGAAAGCCTCCAATGCCCTCCGTCAACACCACCCTCAATCAAAATTTCCCTCAAAACCACAACTATTCTTCATCAACACCACCCTCAATCAAAGAATTATGCTTTTCTTACTCATTGTCTAGTAGCAACCTCAAAAAGCTTCAAATCTAATTGGGGAAACAGATCTATTTACTTTTCATCCAGCATCAACGCCAAAAATAGAAAATCTGGAAAAAAAAAAAATAAAACTAATTGGTGAAACTGCTTTGTTTGCTCGCATTCCTCACACCTCACTACATTCTTGGGGAGTGCTTTGGGATTCAAAAGGTTCTCGAGAATAAGGCGTTGGCAAATAGGCTTGATCAGAGTGGAGTGCGATTCATTTGGGTGGCGAAGTAAGTAGTAATGGGTTTTGGATTGGTCGCCAAGCTGTAATAGCAGTTGCCTCCGGCTATCTTCAACACTACCCGTGATGGTTACTCAATCGACTATCGCCTAGAGCCGAAGCACCTCCTTCCGAGAGCCATGNAGTGGAGTGCGATTCATTTGGGTGGCGAAGTAAGTAGTAATGGGTTTTGGATTGGTCGCCAAGCTGTAATAGCAGTTGCCTCCGGCTATCTTCAACACTACCCGTGATGGTTACTCAATCGACTATCGCCTAGAGCTGAAGCACCTCCTTCCGAGAGCCATGGATGATGCACTCAGTGTAATTAAATGGCTACAAACACAAGCTCTATCGAATAGTGTTAATCCATGGTAATCAGACGAGGTTGATTTTGATCGGGTTTCATGGTAGGGGTAGAGAGGGGTGGGGTTTGGAGAAGATGAATTTTTTATTTAATTATTTAATTATAGAAATATAAATTGATCATTTTACCCCCATTTAATTTGTCAATCTGAGTCAAAATTTCAATTTCAATATTGACTAACGGGATTCTGGATGGAATCCGTCCAATGGACTCTAGTTGCTATTAGGGTCTGTTTGATTGCAAATGTGAAAAATGAGTGGAAAGAAAATGTTTTACAGGGAATTGAATTGCCTAAAAATTGTTTTATTGAGAATTATAATTAATTGTGTTTGATTGATATAATTTTCCACCTGAAAAATGTTGAAAGTTTGGTTCCATTTGACTTCATTTTTTATGAAAATTGTCCATTAAAGTGATAATTTTGCTCTACCATTGGGTCTAGAATTTGTTCCAATTGCTAAAAAAAAAATTGGAAAAAAATTGCCATACCGATTACCATTCATTTGACTTCTTTTTGCATGGAAACTGTCAATAAAAAAAAGAACCTGAAAAATCAAAACCAACAAAAACAGCAAGAATTCTTTTTCCTCAGAAAGCTGAAAAATGTGGAAAGGTGGAAAAAATTTTCCGAGGAAAATCTTGCTATAAAATATGTGCAAAAGTTGGAAAATGAATGGAAAATCATGTCTATCAAACGGGGCCTTAAAGTAAAAGGTTTGGGACTGCGACCACAAAGATAAAAGGTTAAGGTATATTTTGCAACAAAATAAAAAGTTTGGGACCTCCCCTGCAATTTTTCCCAAATATAATTATAAGCAAATAAATATGTTTTAAAAACGTTTTTTATCAATTAAACTTAGCCCTATTTGGTATGGTTAAAAATTAATTTTTTTTTATAAAATTTGAAATTCTTTTATAAAATATAATTAAAAAATTGATAAAAATTATTAATCCACGAAAAATGCAGCCAACCCTTCCACACCCGTAATAGATAGATGCGGACTCTGGTCCCCACCTCAAAATTAGATAGTCAAATTCTCTCTCTTTTTTTTTAAGGAAAAAAATAATGAGGCTAGCTTGTTATTCATGGTCTCACTGATCAACCTTGATATCCCTGTTATTTTGAGATCATAGCTAGTATTCATTGATTAAAGCCGAGGTTCCTTTCCATGGCAAGAGTAAATCAAGCTTTGCACAAGGCAATCTGTTGATGACACGGGCTTCAGAATCATGGCATACTTTCCTATTCTTTGAGACCTCCCTTCTTGTACCAGCCCCACGCAATTTTTTTAGGGAAAGCTGAAACCCCACACGCTCCTTTTACCCTACTTCAAACACAGACAATACACAAATCCCTTTCTTCAAAAGAAAACAAGTCTAGATACAAATCCAATTAAAAAAGTCTAAGCCTTTCTAATCGTAGTTTAGCTGGATAGCCTTAGCCCCCCCTTGTCTTTCTTATTTTTCTTCTTCTTCATCATCATCATCAGATTCATCACTATCTATTCACCACCTCAATTTTTTCAGCCCCCTCCCCCCCCCCCCCCCTTGCCCCTGCTGGTCTTTTTCTCTGCTAAACATTAAACAGAAGAATACTGTGTAAATATATTGTATCTGAAAATAAATTAATTGCCAGGAAAAAGATGTATTTTTCCTTGCTTTTCAGTGGATTTCTCTAGGAAATGATTCTGTACAATTTGGAGTATATTCTTTTTCGGGTTTTTGTAGAGGGAAAGAAAATTTTTGGTGCATAGTTTATGTATAAAGTCGAATGTTTGTGTTTGTGATATGATTGTTTTGTGTTTAGTTCTCAGTGGCTGCTCATAGGAAACTCCGAAGAGAAAGCCCACTTGTTCTTGAAATAAATAGAATCTGGTTTTGTGGTTTATAGAAAAATGAAAAAAAATTGTTTAGAGTTTGCAGCTTTTTATTAAGAAGAATTTGTATGACTTTTATTGATGGGAAAGAAGAAGGTATCAGTGGCAATAGCAGAATCATCAATAGGCGAAGAGCCCCAACAACAGCAGAAGAGAAAGAGAGGGAGGCCTAGGAAAATCGTCGAGAAAATCGAGGAAATTAAAACAGCAGCAGGAGCAGCAGAACATGAAGATGTTTTAGAGGGTGAATCCAAGAAAGCAGAAACTATTAAAGAAGGAGGAGAGAAAAAAGAAGAGTTGCAGTGTGAAGAAGCACAAGTGTCAAAGCAGCAGCCTCCACGGAGAAGCAGCAGAGCTCGGAGAAAAAGCAAGCCCAGAAAGAGCAGCTAAAAGAAAGAAATAAATTGCTTTTTTGTGGTTATAAGTCAGAAAGAAAAAAATATAGAACAGCCACAGGTAATGAAGATAATCTGTTCATCTTGTAATTTTATTTTTAATTGTGCTTTGCTCAGATGTTGAAAGGGTACAATTCTTTTCTGGGTGGTTTGGCATTTTTAATCTTTGAATTCCTTTCATTTTTCCTTGAGTAATTTCGATATTCGAAAGGCATGCAGCAGCATGTTTTCACAATATTATGCTCGTAGATACATTCATTCAAATTGAGCCAACAATATTTGCAGATGGATGCACCCAAGAAAACAATTTCTCATTGACAAATGTAAAATATTTATCAAATCACCCATCGCATTACAGTAAGGCCTGTTTGGTATAACTTTTGAAAAAAACAGTTTTAAGAAGCTATTTTTTAACATGTTTAAATTATTTTCTTAATAAAAGTGTGTTTGATGCACATTTTTTAGGAGAGAACACATTTTTTTTATGTGATGGTAAATGCGTGGTTGAAAAAAAAAGATAGGTTATAAATGTAATGAAAAATATTATTTTATTAAAGAATTTGTGGTTAAAAATGAGTACAATAATAACAATGAAAATGAGAATATGACTCAAAAGCTTAATTTGTTTAGTTGACTTAAGTCAATTTCCTAATAAAGCTATTATACAAGAAGCGGTGCCAAATTGATCCTAAACCTTCTGTCCATCCCTTCAAAGGAATGAAAGGATAAAAGCATCCATCAGCCTGAAACCAAACCGGCCATAAAGGAAAAAGAAGTAACATTTCGGACAAAAAATGCCTTCTAGTTGATGTTAAGTCTGGGCTCCACTCCTTCCAAAACACGTTTTTTCAGAATTCATTTTTAATCACATTATCCCATAAAATAATTTGGACAATGGTACACTTATTTCAAGCATTACTACATGGACACATGAACTCTCCCTATTGGAGGGGTGCCCACCGATGACTACATGGACACATGACCTCCCCCTATTGGAGGGGTGGGGAGGTCATGTGTCCATGTAGTAAGTTAGGAAGTAAGTGTAGATTAATCCAAATAATTTTACACGAATCGAAAAATTTTCCTCATTTTTTACCATGTATTCTTCAAACACACATTTTTAGCCAAAAATGGGGCTAACAACAGCAAATACTTCCAAAACTTTGTCAACTCTTCTTTAAAGCAAACTTGAAAATACATCTTCTCAGTGGGTGGATTTGTATGCCTCTCTTTTTTGACACGCGACTGCTCTGGATCGAACCCACCTTCTTCAGCTCCATACACTGCCAATGATGGTGTCGGAGCCATATAATCCTTCTAAAAGGCTCTCCTGCCGCCACCTTTAGTTCAGAACTTGAAACTTCGGTAAAAAAGGAACACGAAAAGCCTATCCTATGATACCACATTTTTATAAGAAGAGACGAAGTCACCAACCAGGTCCTGGAACTTGTCGTACTCTATCCAAGTGAACCATTGATCGTTAACTTTGAAATTTGTCGACATTGGCCAGAAGAACACAACACGAGTGCACATGCAGCAAGCAATCTCATAAACCCCATTACTTTTTTGAGCTAACGCTTCTGATAATTCTTTTACATCAGAATGCCGGGTACATTCTCCATTGTCAATTTTGAAGTTGCTGACCTGTTACAGAGTTTGCCATGTTATGTAGTCAGAGGAAACACGAATTGATATACACAGAAAAAGTGCAATTCAGTAATAACAAGACCAGCTAAGATTGATCTCCGATCCACAATATGTAACCCCTTCAATTTCAATAAAATCATGATCCCCGATAACAAAGAAATTAGAATAAGAACTACATCCTCTGCATTCCATCCTTTAACCAGTGTCAAGCAATAGACGTTCGCTGCTGCTGCTTCTTGAGAGCTTTCAAAGAATCCTGACATTAATTCAGAATCAGTCAAACTAGACATGCTATGACAAAAGTTCAACTAAAGATGGGAGCTCTGCAACTTCAGAATACGAACAGTAGATAAGTCGGGGGAATTATCCCGCAGCCACATGCAAATACATACGTGATGCAATTATGAAAGCCATAATCACAACATATAGCAACTAAAATTCATGTCGAGACAATGAACATATTACAATGATATGTAATAGCAAACAAAAGTAAATATGGGCTTAGTGGGAGAGCTCAAGTCTATATACGATTCAAGTCCCTTACCCTACAGTGGGAACCATGACAGTGGCCCAAGTTTTTTCTTTTTTTGATATCTTAAAATGGTTTTCGATAAAAAAAATGAATAAGATTTTTTAGTTTATTAAAAGCCTCATCCTCATTTTGCTTATAAGCAAAAGTCAATAAGATCCAGTAGTTTAGAAATAAGAAAATAATAATAACTAAACAGAATTAAAAGGAAATTCTTCCTAACTAGGAAGCTACTAGGAAAAAATCGCTCCCAAAAGTCCCCAACGAGAGGTCTATCGATTGCCTTCAAGCTATCCTTTGTAGCAGCTTCTACACTAAAATACAACTGTATGATTCAAATAGAAACCTGCTAAAACTATAACGTGCTTTAGAAAAAAATATTGTATGACGAAAGTATGCAGACCTGTGTGATAGTTTCAGCATCTAAATCCTTCCAGGAAACTGAGCATTTGTTTTAAGAAAAGTAGGGATTTGCCTCCGATGCAGCTCATCGACAAGTGAGTTAATCTCTGGGTACATGATAGGCTCGCCAACAGGAGACAAGGCACCATGTCTTAAAGAAAGACCCTCTGACAACCGCTCTACTTTTACCCCTGCAATCAAAAATATCTAATCTGTTATCAACACTGCACGGTCAATCCAACATATAAGAGATCCCAGTCAAATTGACAAAACAGTGGTATGGAAATCTATTGAGAATAGCTAAATAATAACTGAAGAGATGTGTTCGATCAACATGAAGAAAGAAGCTCCTGTTTGATGGCCATTATAAAGAGAATTGGGGGGAAAATGATGTTTTGAATAGTGATTTTTGGAGAACGTGGTTAAAAATTAGGGAGAAATTTTAAGTTTACGTGCACAATATTTTATTGTTTGAATGTGTGGTTGAAAATAAGTATGAGAGAAAGAATTCTAATTTAAAGAGAGTCAAACGGGCGAAGCAATTGACACGCTGGAGGCATGTAACATCTAATATGCTCCACCCATCCAACTCCATCTCCATGTCACAGTATATAACCCATTACTGGAAAAATATTCTTTTACTCCTGATTTGCAGTAGTCTTGACAAAATTCCTAGAATGGTTGTCCCTACATATATGCAAATCTACAACACACTCAACTTCTCGTCTTCTAAAATGCTCATATCTCTTAAATGAATTTTGTTTCTTCCATTCCAGTACATATGACCATCTAACCTACTAGACCATTCACTTGCATAACAATTGTCGTCGTGAGCAAGGTCATCTGTTTGATCAAATGTATAAATAAATATAGTAGTACATATGAAAATGAGCAAACCTACCTGGAACTCCTTTCATTTGCTTTATCATTGTCGTATGTAAATCAATGGCAGCATCAACAATAACTATTGGATCATCCATCTTCCACCGCCAGCTTTCCCCACAGGATTTGTGTGATGTCTCCAACAAAAAACACATTTGTTTGCACATGATAAACTTGGGGTTGCCTCCATGAACCTAGTATACGCATGTATACAAGTTAGAAATTTGAAATACCACAGAAAAACAAAATCTTTGAACTTACTGAACTTTTAAATGGTTAACGCTACGTAGGCAATAATTCAAGAAAATTAATCTACACCTGTGATTCTCAATGCCAAAAAATGAGTGCTTATAGCAACCTCCAATCTCTAAGCTGAGACTTGGTTCATCTACAAAAGTTTAACCCCACTATGGAACCAATAATTTTATACCCCTGCAAAAAATATCTGTTGACACCGACCTACTAGGTCGTTAGCTCGGACTATTGATGTCCTAGTGAGGGAGAAGCAACGCGAGGTCGGTCTACGTAAGCTCAGCTCGGTTCTTGGGTAAAACTTGCGTAGCAAGCCATTGTAGTCTTCCAAGGTGTAACAGTAGCTGACAAACGCAGATCACTGACAAGATCTCCATGCTACCAACCAAAGGAGTACAAGTGAAAAGGTCACACGTCAGCGCCCACTTAATCCTCCAATCAGAAGTGTTAGCTTCCTTTCCTTAATAAAGCATTGAATGTTGGGACCCACTTGTTCCATCGCCTCATAATGAGGATGCGAGAATTAAGCTCGGCTGCTAATCTTATTGTGCCAGCACATGTACTTGTTCAGCTCGGTGTTTCAGACTGATAAGACAGGAGTACTGTGTGATGGCTTACTTCTCGTATATAAGGGTCCAGGAAAGGCATTGTAGATAGAGATAATTTTCTCCCCATTTGTAACTAAAAACATATACTTAGCACTTGTGATAAATTAAGGCAACGATATCGCCTCATGATCAAGAAATCCTTCGTCCTACTTCCTCTATAACGGCATTTACACCTTTAATTGGCTTGAATCTTGTTGACGCAATTTTCAACGTCAACAATATCCAATCAAGACCAAATTATGACGAAATGTAAAGTGAATCAAGAAAACCACAGAATGAGAAACAGACCATAAAGAATATGTCGCATTCAAACTTTCTTGATTCATTAGAAAGGGTAATTTCAAAAACTCTATCTGCTTCACTAAACTTACTCGAATCACCGGCGTCACCAATTCTCTCTCTCCATTCTCAACTTTTCCATTAGGTCTAGGCCCCACCATCAACTTTCTCAAAGGAGCTTTCCCATCTCACTATATCCTCAAGATCAACAATCCCCTACTCCTGACCATTCACCCCCTCCTCCTCACTAAACTCAACGTCACCTTCACTTTCACTCCCAGTCCCATAATTTCCGTTCGGGCCTCATTTTCTTTTAAACTACCCTTTAAAACCCCAACAATTCTCTTACTCCACCTCTCAAACACCTCATCCAAGTTTCCATCGTCCACAGGCCCTTCCCACAACCTTCACCGCCCCGAGCTTCTGTAATTTAACAGAAATGATCCTCGCAACCGCATTAAAGGTCTCACCATAGCTACTACTCCCAACCCCAAAACCCGCAAATTTACAATTCCTAAGCAGAAGCGCCCCGACTCTGAAATCATCAGCACTCACGGCTAACCAATTTACCAAAAAGCTCCCATTTTGAGGGGACAAATTGTTCTCCCAAGTAGAATCAACGATCGAAAACAATGTTTCTTTACATATATCCTCAGGTTCATAATCCTCGGGGATCAACAAGATCAAAGTGGACATCGTTAAGCAATAAATTCGCGTGGAGGCGATGGGCTAATGTTTTGGAAGTGTTGGTTTGGAAGGTGAAAAAATGTTTGCCTCTTTTGAAACTAGGTTTTTGGCCGTAGGGTTTAGCGAAGGTTTGGAGTTGGCGCGTGAGAAGGCGGCTATAGCGGTGGCGTGATTTATAGAGGAAGTAGAGAGTGGCAGTGGCGGAGAGTAGGGTGAGAAGCTTGAGGCGCGTGAGTGGACGGAGTGGGACATAGTAGGCATTTTAGAGAAAAGCCTGGGGTTTAAGGGAAATTACGGGAGAGTTTGATGCTTCATAGGGATTTTAGGTGCCACGTCTCTATTTTTGAATCTCTTGATTTTATTGCAACTAAAATCGCATTATTCTCTTCTGAAAGTCGCGTTTATATTTAGCACTAAAAATTTTCTGCTTCTTCTTCAGTAAAAGTTTTGAATCATGCTTACTGTACAGAAGCATGGTCTACAAAACACCCACCAGATACACACAATGGAGGGGGTGGGTGGGATTTTTTTTTTTCCGGTGGACCCCACACATGCGAGTGAGTTTAAAACATGTGGTTTTTCCAAAAGTTTTAAGCATTTCTTTTGAACTTGTGGTTGAGTCCTAGAGTTCATGAACCAACATTTATTGCATTGTAGCAATCACACCGTGCTCGACAAAACTAGATAGTACAATAAAAAGTTTTCGACTTTTTTTTTCCTTCTTTAGTACTATACCTTGACGAAACAAGCAATCAATGAATTCCATCTATATCAAAACCATGAATCTGAGAAACTTCAATAAAAAAAATGTCAATATTCAAATACATAAGCTTGCACAGGGGAACCCAAATATCTCATTTGAAGCTACAAAAATGTTTTCCCCTTTTTCTAAGTGTCACCAATGACACTCAATAAGTATACACTATTGGTACTAAACTGTTTTTGTCAATAAATAGAGAAAAAATATATACTCTTCCTGCCCGTAGAAGATGGTTGAAAATGCACAGCACTAGCATGATAAAAAGCTTTAGGGCCGCCATACGGTCTTTTGGGCACATAGGATGCCTTCCTTATCCTGTCTAAATGTCATTCGAATCTCCCAATGCAGACTCCTCAGAATTTCTTCTAGTGGATCGAGTATTTCTGCCTTGTCACGAATTATTGCCCAACCACCGGGCCTTAATATGCGATCCATCTCAACAACAATTGCTACAGGCTGCTTGCACCTGCAAAGGAAAATTATGAGAAGACAAAGCACAAATAGGAATAAAGACACAGAAAAAGAAAAAAACATAGAAAGTTACTGAGAGAGGAAAGAAACTGAAAGCATGCATCTTAATTTCCTTTTTCTTTGACATTGCTTTAGTGTGGATTTGGTTCATTTGGCAGATTTCTTAATCCCTTCAAGATTCCACCAATACCGGTGAAGATGCAGCTACCAGATAAGCTAACAAAATTTGGCAAGCAATTTCTCACCGGTTTTTAAGCCTTGAGAAGAGGTGATCAGCATGCAGCAGGTCATAAGATCTTGGATAAGTACCGAAGGATTCACACCAATCATGGTAAGTGCCGAAAAGCCCACGTTCAAAAATGATGGGGAGTGTGTCTGGTGCATGTACCGGTACCACATTCATCACCCACACCTGTTGCTCAGAAAGCGCAGCAGCGAATCTGTAAAATTACTATAAAATTTAGAACTCTATAAGCCTTTTGGCTCTCGAATAGTCTGTTCATTATTGTCATAAGTTTTAGAAATATGAGATACTCCAGCAAATAGAGTTTAACAGTAGTAACTCTATTAACTTACCCTCCATTGATGGCTTTCATGTCCATTACATTCCGGATAGACGACCAGTCAACACCCAATCCTGTTAGATAAGACCTGTTCACAACAGCCTTCCAGTGCTCACTATCGGCAGTCAATCCCTCTCTATTATTCATCCAGTCGGGAACTGTGTTAAGCCTCTTTGGCCATCCCTCAGGCCATTCAGTGCCACGTTGTTCAATGGCTTCAGGAATGGCGTGCAGGCAAGTTTTCAATGGAACATACCTGCCACCGATAACATGTTGAAGTTATATATAACATTACCATACCAAAATTTCATATGAAGGGACATTAAGCCCCTATTTGGTAGGGATTAAAATCTAATTTTAGCCCATGTTTGGTATACATTAAAATTCTCATTCTCATTATTCTACTCATTTTCAACCACACATTCTTCAATAAAATAATATTTTATATCACGTCAACAACTTTTCTTTCTTTTTCAACCACACACTTTTCATCAATCTATTATTCTAAAATACATTCTTTCAAAATAATGTGCCTCAAACGCACCCTTAATCTAAATCAAAGCTAACAATTAATTTAAATCACTTATTTTATGGGATATGCAACTTTTCAACTACATATTTCATCAAAACTTGATTTAATCCTCACCAAACTGGGGCTAAATATACGAATCCAGCTACGAATCAAGAGATACATCATGCCTAAATTATAACGTGCAACTGTGAGCACCTGAATGCAAAGTAACATTTTTGGTAGTGTTAATTAAACTTTAGAGTCAACGAGTAACGTGTGCCAAGTTATACATGGGAGATAAACTATGGCGTGCAAAGTGAACTTGTTGTCCTTACCAGGCAGCATCTGGATTCTCATTTTCCTTGCACATTGGTGGAACTTTTTTTCTTCTCAGTTTATATAAGTTATTTGATTCTGGCTTTTGATATATCTTGATACCTATATCGCTGACCTCATCGACTTTATCAGCCAGGATGTTCCAACAGATAGATACCGTCAATTTGGACAAAGCTGGAAAAGAAGTGAAATGACACAAATAGACGTTGCATCATCAAAAATAAATAAATAAATAAATAATTTTTTAAGCATGAAAAGACACAAATAAACAGAAAAATGGTAAGGATCAACACAGCTGATGTTACAACATGGCGCCTAGGGAAAAATCTCCACTTTTTCAAATTAGTTTTTTCCAAATAAGATTCCGCTTCTGATCAAGAAAACTCTTGATATTTCCAGATTTTGACGAATACAGAAGATAAAGTATTCCAAGCATCATTTTTGCAAAGAAATAGGGATGAAGTTTTGAAACTAAAGCGACGAGCAGCAATAAAAGTTCCATGAGTCGTCCAAGGGGCTTCAGAACAAAATTACATGTGATACATAATTGTCACGTACAGTATATTTTTCATGGGGACAGGAAGGATATTCAAGGGATTTCATAGTCATATATGTACATTTACCAAGATTTGGAGGTGGAAATTTTTGGTTAGAAAACATTGGAAAGTAAAACTAGAATGGAGGACTAATATATGACATTGATGGTATGAAATTTCATGTCATAGAATAAAGACACGTTTGGCATCATGTACTCAATAGGACAACACAAAAGAAGCATGTGATATATTTGTTAGGAATCTGGATCTATTTCTAGCTTCATCCCCAAATCCTCCAGAGATTCCATTGGGTGAAAAATTATTACATTCACACGGAATCTCTTGCACACCAGTCACCAAAACCCCTCAAAAAAATCTCATGCCAAGACTCACTAAACAATAATTAGTTAGAATTCCTCCCACTTTCTTGGAAGGGAAAAGCCACTGAGCCAGGCTCAGTAGACCGGTCCTTCTTGGAAACCTCCAATTATTTTGTACTTCTTTTATTTCAATAGCCTAGACATTCCTTATATAGCCCTCCTTTCCCCTCCCCCCCTTTTATTTTCTATTTCCAATTTTCATTTCATCCAAATTCATGTTTACAATGTTTCAATACAACCTAGCTATATAGATAAAAAAACAATAAAGGCTTGGACTAGCCTACAATAAAACAAGCCCAACTAGATAAAAGTAAATGGGCTAATATATACCAAGTTAGCCCATGACAAAGACTCACTAAACAATAATTAGTTAGAATTCCTCCCACTTTCTTGGAAGGGAAAAGCCACTGAGCCAAGCTCAGTGACCAAGTAAAAACAGTATTGGAGGGGGGGCTGTCGGTGGGGCCACTGGAAGCCTCCCCTCCAATAGGAGGGCGCCACTTGTTTTTACTTGGTCACTGAGCCTGGCTCAGTAGACCGGTCCTTCTTGGAAACCTCCAATTATTTTGTACTTCTTTTATTTCAATAGCCTAGACATTCCTTATATAGCCCTCCTTTCCCCTCCCCCCCTTTTATTTTCTATTCGATGTGGGGACATACACGAGGAGAAAAACAAAGGAACTAACAGTCCAACATACAATTTCTATTGTAACACTATTGACATTGGGGTCTAGAAATATTTTGGAATCTGTATAAACAATGACACTAGTATTTGGTTATTGTAATTCTATTCTTGAGACAGAGTCACACAAATAAGACTAACTGGGGTGTTGGTCATAGCTAAAAGATATATTAGAAGGTCAATAAGGTCTAAAATCATGTACCAGGTTGTTTTATTAATAATCTTTCAAAATTCACAAACATCAACTCCTGCAGTGAGCAATATGAAATACGCCAATATGCAGAGATTTACCGTATTGAAGGAAATGCACAACATGAACAAAATCCCTACCCTTTAGGCGTTTGATTAAAATATAATAAATCAAGAGAACTAAAGAAGAGTGGAAATGAAGGATAAATTGTCCTTAGCCCAATTCTGGCGTTTTTAGCATTGTTATAAGAACCGAACCACACCAACAGTTTTCACAGCTAAAACCAGGAAATGGTGTTGTTATTTGTAAAAAATTCAAAATGTAAACCCCATTAAAATAACCTCGGAAAAGGCTGGTTTTACTGGTTCATTTCTTAACAAAAGTTGTTTTAATTTATTTAGGATTTTATTTTATTTTTTGTCAAACGATTTGACCATGGTAGTTTCTGCCCAAATTACAAGTACTCAAGGCCTATAGTGATGGTCAACGGGAAGATGGGTGTATCATATCAATTACCATGCAAGTCGATGTCTGTGAGTTTTGGAAGCTTGTACGTAAACAACTTGGTATATAATTTTAGACCCCTACATGTGACCCTATATCAGTAAAAGAAATGCAATAACCAAATAATAATGTGCCATTCAAGTACCTTAATCACAGAATATTTCTAGATCTCAACATTAGATAGTGTGTGACAAACACACAATGAAATATTTCACATGGATCTCTCCTTTAGTACTACAACACCAAGCATATCTTTATTGTACGATGCAAAATTTCCTCACACTGTATCAAATTTCAATTCATAAATGTCATTTCTAACTTGTGCATTCTAGTTTTACCTTCCAACATTCTCTAACAAACAAATTTTGACCTCCAAATTTTGCAAATGTAAAATTCATGCTATCCAGTCTAATCTCACCCACACCCCTCCTCCCAGAGCCTCATCCAGCCCTCAGAAAAAATGAAGAATATTATAACTTATATTTTTACATGCACAACCATGTATCACACATCCTCCTCGTTCTAATAGTTTCTAGTACCCATAATTGTAGTCATTGACCAAGTAAGGGATTAGATAGGGTTACAAACATAACCATCCAGTTCCAATCAAGGGATCAGTAGATTACTGATCAATCCTATTGATTGTCCTATGATGTAAGAGAAAAATGGGAAAGGAGAGAGCAAACCTTCTTCAGCTTCAATATTGTTGTGTTTAGTTGACAGAATGAAATACCCTCCTGGCCTCAAAATCCTACTCAACTCTAAAATAAGCTTAACCCCTGAAAATTAATTAAATGAAAAATCGAACTGAATTCAGAGCTACTAATGTCAATAAATAAAATAAACTAGAAAAAGAAACGATTTTTCAGAAGCTAAAGGGTGATTAAACAAACCATTTGAATGCCAAGCCATATTGCATTCAGAACAGTGAATTGCATCAAAAACACCACTAGGAAAAGGAAGCCTTCGAGCTGAAAAGGGGCTAGCCACAGCAGGCAAACCACGCTCAAGGGCAAGCTGTGCCAGGTCGACTAGGTCATCTTTCAAGCCAAGTGCAAGTGTCAGCACATCCTTCTCAAGTAAAGAAGCCCCAAAGCTTGAATCTTTACATCCAATATCTAGAACTATGCGAATGTTTTTTCCCCATTCAATGTCTGGTACCATCTATAAAGTCCAAATTCCTCCAAACATCAAATATGCAAAGTTGTTGAATCTTAAAAGAAACATAACCAAAATAGTATTCTGTAACAAATACAAATACTGTAACTATACTAAGGTAGACAAGCAGAAAGAGAAAGCACTCAGCAGTCTGCAGTAACAAGTGCAAACTTAGCATGGCAACGTCGTGTTTTGGTAAAACAAGTTAATCCCGAACTCAATCAAATCAGATTGGACAAAATTATAAAACTATTCACCATGTATAGCAGATTGGGTAAGTTAGTTCATATTAGTATTTACAAGTCAATACTACACCTTGTAATAGTTTAAAGCAACTTAGTTTGAATTAGTTTCTCCTCTCATCTAGGAAATCACAAGATAGAAGACCATCCAGACTTCTACTTCATAAATGAGAGTTTGATGTTCATTATTTCATTCAAAATGTGCCTATGTTTGGCCCCCATTTTTCCAAAACTCATATTTTCAAAACTCATTTTCAACCACATATTCTCATAAAATAATTTTACACGTAAACCCAAAATTTTTCCTTATTTTTTAACCACACATTCTTCAACAAAACATCATTGTAAAATGTATTTTGGCCCAAAAATGGGGCTCAAACAGGGCTGTATATATTTCTATAGTTGAACAACATATCAGTTTCTAAGCCTATGAAAACCAATATATGCAACTCACCTCCTCAATGGAGTCTAAATAGTGCTGGATTCCACCCTTGAATACAGATTGTTTCTGAGGAAAAGTGAGATATTCCCCAGACTCCACAACCCAATCTTGCGACTTAACAAATGCAGCTAATTTTGGATGTGCCACATTTTTATTTAATATCTGCAATCCATATAGATTTAGCAATGAGATATAGTTTTAAGCAATCAATGCTACGGTAAACAAACATATATACCTTCACTTTACTTTCAGGCCAGTGCACTGGATCACCATAACCATCATGGGGCAGAGGAACAAGACACATAACAGGCAATCGAGGGCAACTCCTCTCATGATGACGATAACTCTGCAGTCTTCCACTTGCACTTTCAACGTCAATACAAGGAATGTAATTATGTTTGCTTCTTGTGTTACATAATTTCCAGGTATAATGTGCTTTTGGATCAAATAAAGGACCCAATTTCTTTTTCTTCTTTCTGCTTCTCGAAACCTTATTTTCATCATCAACACCTTCTTGATCCAAGTCTTCACTATTAGTTAAATCAAATTCTCTTTCTACCTCCTCATTTGCAATCTCCTTCCCATCCAAATCTTCACCACTATTCTCTTCCTCTTCCCCCTTTTCTGTAATTACCTCCCCAACCTCCGATCCCCCCTTGTTTTCTTGATTTTCCTCATCCCCTTTCGGCAACTTTAAATTCCCACCACCACTTTTCCCCTTATCTTCTTTTTGCTCCTTCTTCTGCTCTTCTTTAGGCTTAATTGGCAAGGACCCATTAATCTTCTTGTCTTTATCATCCAAACCAGGTTTAGATTTCACCTCTCTAGATTCATCACTTTCTTGACCTTTCTTTGGATCTTCCTTTCCAAAATGAATTTGAAAATCACTCACCTTCCCACTTGCTGCAGATACTGGTTCAGCAATAACATCAAAGCTTTCCCTTTGAGAAGTAACAGAAAATTTTGAAAAGACAGACCAAACAAATACAAAACACAAGCCCAATATTACGGTTGCTGTCATCTTTATGCGGAACCCACATGACTGGTTTGAGCGTTTTACTTGAGGACCAAATCTTGTTATAGCCATTTCTCTATACCTTCAAATCATCCAAAATATAGACTTCCAAGATATGAAGTTCAGCTGAAATCCAGCTGGAAAAATCTATGAGCAGTGAAAAAGAAAAAAGAGAAGTAAAAGACACAGCAGAAAAATAGGAGTAACAAATATTCTAGATAATAATTAATCGAGAGTGAAGTTTTAACGGTAAAGATTAGAAGTTACGGAAGATCCAGAAGTAGAATCGAAGAACTGTGAAATAACTCAATTTGGTGAAATCATCTTCTGATTTATTCAGATTGAGAGAGATTGTTGAATCAAGATTACCCTCGAAAATATGTGAAATCTCCAAGAACCATGCAGTAATAAGTTGAAAGATGATCTTTGACAGAGGATTTTTTGGTAAATAGAACATAGAATTGTCATCGACTTCGTTTAAACTTTATTGAGCCACTGTTTGGTGGGCTATACATTTCATCAACTCATCTTAATTTATAAAAAATTCGATTTTAATACAATCAAATATGGGCTAAAAATGGATGTGGCGTTACAGAGCATATAAAGGTTAGATTTTTCACATTCTAAGACGAATATTTTGGAGTCATTGGATTCGACAATAACACGAGACAAAATGAGAGACACTGATGGCATTATTTATATATTCTTTTTTTCTTCTTCTGTGTTTATTAATTTTTGGACCTTGTTTCATGTACAGAAGCTAGATTTTACAGAACAGTACCAGATACACACAATATAGAGAGATGATTTTTTTTTATTTTGATGGACCCACACACATGTTAGTGAATGTAAAACTTTCGGCAATAAAAATTTTGTACACACGATTTAATCCTTAATTTTTTTTTGTATAGGAAAATAATTGTTTGGGCAATCAACATTATTTTGGCTTTCCTTCAAAAAGAACTTTAAATTTTTTTGGCACGTGCATACTTAACCTCTGCTTGTCTCCGTTATTTTAAAATTGTTTTTTTTTTCTTTCATGTACTCATTTTTAATTACATTCACACAATAAACACATAAACCTAAAATTTTTCATACTCCCTCATCCCATTTATGTATGTTGGTTTTGTTTGTCACACTAATTAAGAAATTTTATTTAATGTCATTGAAAAAATATTTTTTGTCAAAAAAATATTAACAACTAATCTTGAGGGATTGCTCAATTGGTCAGATTTTGGGTTTGTTACCCAATGGTCATCAGTTCAAGTCCTTTCGGGGCCATTGAGGTGAGTTCACGGCCGTAAACTTCAGAACTTTGTAGAATTAGTCGAGGTGCGAGCAAGCTAACCTGGAGATCTACGATTATAAAAAAAAAAATTGTTAACAACTATTAGTAGTAAATTATAACTAGGCAAATTAAATAAGGGTATATTAATAAATGAACAAAACAAAAATATTCTCAATAAAGAAACATAACTGTATATTTGAGACAAGAAAATAAAGAAAGTCAACATTTATAAATGTGATGAAAAGAGTACTTTTTAATTACATTTTCCAAAAAAAATTATTATTTAAAATAATATTTTTTTCGAAAACGTGGCTACCAAACAGGAGCTTAATTTTAAATTTATAATACTTGGATTTTGAGTGAACAGTTTCTTTGTGACTGTCAATTTACATACCATTCGCGTAATATATTATTTTAAGGATAAGGCAAATTGTTAGAAAATAAACTCCAGTGGCTTTCCTTATTCGCACAGTAGTTATATTAACACTACATTTTTTTCCATAAATACACTACACTTTAATTTTAATTGTACTAAAAGTTCTTAATCTTTACTCATTTCTCCATTTATGTCCTTAGCTCAAGAAATGACTACTTTCGTCCAAAAATTTTGTATCATTCTTTTAAATGATGAACAAATATTTAGTCACAATAAGTCATTTTTCGAGTGAATTGCCTATTTAGTCACTAAACTTTCAGCCATGCACGCAACTAGTCA
>CAIGRQ010022939.1:0-13481 GCA_903798375.1 Fraxinus sp. D2006-0159 | reverse complement strand
AAATATGAATCAATTTTCTTCATGCTGTGAGCGGGTATAAACGAAACAAAAGAGTAATTCTTATGTAAGTAGCATTATGGAAGCCTGGTTATCTTAAATCTATTGACTCATTCCAATGGCTGAAATCTACCCATTGTTTTTTCACTAAACCGTCACTAAATTAGTCCCCTTAAATAATCCATCTAACCTCTCTCTTTTTTCCCTATTCCAAACTGCCTTTCATCACTTTCAATCTCTCTAAAACAAATCTTCTACTTTTTGTCTCTATAACCAATCTATCTGTATATTGTTTCTATTTAACAATGTTGTTTTTTTAATATATATTTTCTGTATTTTTTTTGGGCACTCTCATATGAGGCAGAACTCGAAGAGTAAGCCTCAACTGGCTTATTTTCTTCTTATTTCCTCCCAATCCCAGCCATCAGTCTCCGTCGGCCTCCCAACAACGACTTGGTTTCAAAATTTTCCCCAAACAATCAAACATAAAACATCCAATAGACCAACCAAACAACCAACAGGCAACAGAAACAACAGCCAACACTTGTAGCAGATTTCACCAATAGAAATTACGGAAAACTCACCTTCGGGGGCGTGCGACAGCAGCGTCTCACGAAGTAACTATCTCAGACTCTTTTCTGTTGATGCAGGAATGGTTAATTCACTGGTTATGGCATGAGTTTCAATTTTGGGGGCTTTTATCATACATTTTGGGCCAATTAATTGGGCTACCTTTTTTTTATTTAAGGATTGGGTTTCTGAAAATTTTGGGCGGGCCAAAGTCCAGTGCAGGCAGATGTCTGCACTGGGCTTAAGCTGGGTCCTCCCCTGGCCTATGGGTATGCTTTTGGGTAATTGATTCATAAATGAGTCCTTTGCTTTTGGATTGAATTTGAGTTATTTATTTATTTAAGTAATTATTAGATCTTTTGTTTAGGTCTAAGATTTTTATATGATTGAATTTTAAAGTGTAAGTTATTGAGTCAATATTTATTAATAGAANTTTTGGGTAATTGATTCATAAATGAGTCCTTTGCTTTTGGATTGAATTTGAGTTATTTATTTATTTAAGTAATTATTAAATCTTTTGTTTAGGTCTAAGATTTTTGTATGGTTGAATTTTAAAGGGTAAGTTATTGGGTCAATATTTATTAGTGGAAAAAAATTCAAAATCTTGCGGGAGCGAGTCAAAATTTGTGGGGGGGCGAAACTGAAAAATACATTACAAATTAACTAGGAATAGTAGACCAGCGGACAATGTGGCCCCCCTCCTCCTATCTCCGTCTCTGGTTGGTGGTTTGTGGTTTTTTAGCCTTTTTTTTCTTTTCTTTTTTGGTTAATAGAAACAAATTTTATTCCCAATTGTAGATTTCTTTTCTTTTTAATGGACAATTTTCATGTAAAATAAAGCCACAACGAACACCAAAAGATCTAAAACACAATTAATTGACAATTTTCAGAAAAAATAATTTTAGGCAATTCAATTTGCTGGAATTCATTTTCCTTCCACTCAAATTGTACTCTTGCAATCAATCGGACCCTTGGGCCTATTTGATAGGCCTCCATTTTCCATGGAAAATGGAATTCAATTTCTAATTGCCACTTTTAGGTTATTAGATGGCATTTTTTTTTTCTTGGAATTGGTTTTCTTGCTTTGGGTACACGTGACCCATTTTATTGGTTTTGGGTGAATTTGTTTTCCCCACCTTTTAGGTGATTTTTTTTGTTTTTTTTTTGGGGAATGGATACAATATCCATAATTGTAAAAAAAGTTATCCTTTAAATTGATTATTTTCATGTAAAACAAAGTCAAATGAACACCAAGTTTTTTTCAATTTTATTTTTTTTTTATATTTTTTGACAATCTAAACAAATTATATCCCAAATTGTAAGAAATTTTATTTCTTTAATTGACAATTTTTATGAAAAATAAAGTCAAATAGATCAGGTGGAAAATTATACAAATCAACACAATTAATTACAATCCCTAGTAAAATAAATTCTATGCAATTCAATTCCCAGTAAAATATTTTATTTCCACCTATTTTTCACATTTGCAATCAAACTGACCCTTAGATTTTTACTTGGCAATTATTTGACACTAGTACAAAAAACTGTTTCATCAGATAGAGGTACTAAAGAACCAATGGGATGTTCAGATGAGAATGAACACACTTTTATCAAAATACTTTACCAGAATGTGCAAGCAGAAAAACTATAACGTTCTACACTCATGAAAGATGAGTTAGGAAAGATCAATCAAGATACGGTCGTTGCTACAAAATCTAATACATGATAGATAGATTGTGAGGTGCAATAGATAAAATACATGCTTCTGCTTGGGCACTGCATCGAGACATGCTTGGAATTTATTATTAAGTCGTATTTTAATTTTTATTGTGGGAAAAAATATTCTAAGAGTCACCAACTTTAGAAATGTATATATTAATTAATTATATATAAGTATCAAATCATCCTATTTTACTGAATAATAAATTAATCGAATAAAATATCATAAAATAATTTATACAAATTCTAAACCAAACGTGTTTTTCAATTTTTTTCATGAACAATTTTTCAAAATTTGATATTAAATGCGTTTTCTAAAATCTTAAAATAGAAAATTGAAAATGAATTCAAAATTAAAACGCAAACCAAACGCTACCTGAGTTTTTGGAAAAATGAAGCCCAAATTGGGGCTTTATAACTAACAAAAATGAAAAACCAAAAAAAAAAAAAAAAAAGAAGAAGAAGAAGAAGAAAGACAAAACAAGAAAAAAAAAAAAAATGAAGGATTTTTTTCGGATCCAGGCTAACCCAACCCGGTTCGACATAACAAACCCATCATAGTTTTTCACTTAATGGATCGGCCCATATATAAATTCTGAGCTAGGGTTTATTTTTTTCTTTCACAGCCTAAAAAGAGTTGCGCACCGTGAGAGGGAGGGAGGGGAGAGCGAGAAAGAGACGCCGCCTGGTAGATCGTTGACACCACCAGCAAAATGGTCAGCTAACATTAAACCTACACTTTTCATAGACTTTCTTATGCATACTAAATTTTTATGTATGAATGTTGATATAGATTGGTTATATTTTGTTTGTAAAAGAGCTTAAAAACAATAAATCGACGAAATAAGAACATAATTGGTTGGGTTCCAGATGAGAGATCGATAAGTTTTCAGATTGTTTTGTGTTTTTATTGGGTTTTTCTTGGAATTTTTTTTTTCAATTTGTATTTCAGTTTTTAGTTGGTATTTATCGAACTATTTCTGTATATGGATGACAGTTTAGTTGGGTAATGTATACAAAAATGCATGAATGTGTTGCTATTGTCATTTCACTTCTTGTTTAAAGTAATGCTTATACTGCTAATCAATCACTGTAACTATATCCTTGCCTGTGCATATGAATAGATAATGAGGTTGCCCCAGTTTTTACGACCATATAACTAAAGAATATCTTTTCATTTAGTTTCTCAAAGAAATACCTAGTGAGATAATACAATGTGGTAGCTCTTAAGCATTACAGGATGAATTTTGAAAAGAAGAGAAAGGAATTGAAACCTTGTAATGTTGATTGTGTTACTCTCCCCTTATTGTTTGCCCCATATCTTATGAAATTCTGCTTTTATTATCATGGCATTGCTCGTGCTTTGTACTGCTGCGCCGAATTACAGGCTAGAGGTTTGAAGAAACACTTGAAGAGGCTCAATGCCCCAAAACATTGGATGTTAGACAAACTTGGCGGTGCTTTTGTAAGTAACTGTTCTGTTCTAGTTTTTGGTCTTTTCTGTTTTAATGTTTTTTTCCCTTGTTATCTATATGGTGGAGTTTATGCTGTCACAAGTCTACATCCTCATTTGTCTGGTTTCGATAATCCTTTCGATGTAATTTATTTAGGCACCCAAACCTTCTTCTGGACCCCACAAATCCAGGGAGTGCTTGCCGTTGATTCTTATCATGCGCAACAGGCTGAAGTATGCTCTAACATACCGTGAAGTAATTGCCATCCTGATGCAACGGCATGTTCTAGTTGATGGGAAGGTTAGGACGGATAAGACCTATCCTGCTGGTTTTATGGGTGAGCACTTACCATGTTTTTGTTCATTTCGAAGCTTTGTTTTTGGTATGCTTATTTAAGATTCCAATGCTTGAATTCAAGATAATTTAGTATTTAGTACTTCATGTGCCAAAGGGTTCAATTTGGACGGTGCTTTTGTAAGATTTATATGCCTTTGGCTCGACTTAATGTTCTGATGAAGTTATGTTGTAGAAAAAATGAGGATTCTTGCAAAATTTCTGTCTCAATTCATCCTATTTCATCAGATTCGGGGTGTGGTAGGGTTCCGAAGGATGAACTACCCATTTCCCTTTCTTTATGATACCAATCCGAGCCAAACCAATAGAAACTGTTCATATTATCATTGTAGAAGATTTTTTGAAATCCACTAAATGGGACAAATGGTTGAATTGGTGCTGCAAAGTCTTTTGCTTGGTATATTTGTTCATTATCTTGATATATTCTCCCTTCCTACCTTGTTGCTAGATGTTGTTTCTATTCCGAAGACCAACGAGAATTTCCGTCTGCTCTATGATACCAAGGGTCGATTCAGGCTCCACTCCGTCAGGGACGAGGAGGCTAAGGTCTGTTTGTGTAACCCTCTTCCATTAGTTTGTGGTTGTGCATAAACTTCTCTTAATTTATGTAGAGGACATGTCTATGTGAATCTATACATTTTGTACATGCTTTTTACCATTGGAGAAAAAAGACTAAATAAGCTCCTGTTTATGCCCATTATTTTATTAAAATGAGTTTTGTAATGGTGAATTGGTGGAGAATGTGGTTAAAAAGTGATAAAAAGTTCTGGACTTGCATGCAAAATATTTTATTTTGAGAATGTGTGGTTAAAAATGAGTTTGAAATAATGGGAATCAAACAGGGCCTAAATGAACATGTCTACTATTTTTTATATTGAATTGGTGAATGTGGAGAGTATATTTAAGCACCAAATTTGCACACGCTATTAAGGCCTTGTTTGACCTGCATTATTATCTCCTTAAAATGAAAAATATAACCGTTATATATGATCGTTATCCATCACATCAACATTTAAATTCAAATTTTCTGTCTCTTGTGCGGGTCCCAATAATGATTATATTTTTCATTCTCATTCTACAATAATTTGGCTCAAACAGGGGCTAAAGAACATGCAAGGCATTCTATGCTTCAGTGCTCTTATCGTTCTTTCATTGATTTATCATGATAAAAGAATCTTACACGTTTTTATGTACATGGTACTATAGTTCAAACTTTGCAAAGTCCGATCAATCCAGTTTGGAAAGAAGGGGATTCCCTACCTCAACACCTATGATGGAAGGACAATTCGCTATCCAGACCCGCTTATCAAGGCAAATGACACCATTAAACTTGACCTTGAGGGAAACAAAATTGTTGACTTCATCAAGTTTGATGTTGGGAATGTTGTGATGGTGACTGGTGGAAGAAACAGAGGACGTGTTGGAGTCATCAAGAACCGTGAGAAGCACAAGGGAAGTTTTGAAACTATCCACATCCAGGATGCTACTGGGCATGAGTTTGCTACCCGTCTAGGCAATGTTTTCACTATTGGGAAAGGTACAAAGCCCTGGGTGTCTCTTCCAAAGGGCAAGGGTATCAAGCTGTCCATCATCGAGGAGGCCAGGAAGAGGCTTGCTGCCCAATCAGCGGTCACAGCATAGATTATATCATTTGAAGTTACCTTTGCGTAGTGTTAATTTAATTTGGACTTCTCCATTCTGGATGTGTTCTCGTTGATGACATTGTTGGTTATCATGGGATCTATGCCGGAAAATCTATGTTTTGATTCAAATGCAATTTTGACCTCTTATCCTGTTTCAAATTTGGATTAGTTGGGTAACAAATACTGGAAGCTAATATTTCTAATGTTGTGTGGTTTTATTTAGTTCAAATCAAATCTGAAATCTATTCTACGGGTGTTTAATTTTGGTTTCATAGCTCGATGGGCAAATGTTTCTCATGTCATTCTGTATAAGCTCAGTTGCAGGGAGTAGGGTAATTAGTGCATTCCACACTAATTACTGTTAAGTGTTAAGAGACGAGATCACAGACTTTGATTATGCTCCAAGATCAAGGGTGCACTTCTGACGAAAAGATACATTTTTTTTTATCCTTATTCATAACTCAGACCCTGAGCCAAAGGTACAATGAACACCCTAAATTACCAGTGCATTAACGTGAAGAGTTAGAAATGCAACTTTAGCCAAATTCGTCCATTGTGCTGTTAATACAGAGTTGTGGGTTCAAATTCAATAATGCTATTTGTACAAGGAATGACACCCTCCTCACATGGGTGGGGCTTGCGATTATTTTATTTCGTGCTGGCTTCACTCCCATTTGAGGGGATGTTATTCGGGGTGTCAATTCAGATGTACACATAGCATGATTGGTTCAAATTTCATCACCCTCATTTATGAAAATATTTCACGTGTCATGACCTTAATGTGTGAGGGATGTGTGAAAAAACAGTTTTAAGCTGTGGTTGTACAGTTTCTAGAGCCTTTCTGTCCATCCATAATTCAGGAAAGGTAACTTCACAAGGGTTTGCAGAACATTGTCATCTACATGACATTTTATTTTACAAAGCAAAATTCAGACACTCAAAAGTTAATCCCACAGTAATGATCAGAAGTTGACCATAATTTACTACTGGTGGTGATATCAGAGACCCCTTCACAGCGCACCATCACCTGCATGGAGGAGCATCTGATCGAAGTGCCACACTCCTGCATATGCACAAATAAATACAGTGCTCATAAGAATGAGAACAAGGAGAAACTCAATTATAATCTATAAACTAAAGAAGCTGAAATCAGTATGTTAGAAGCAATCATACCGTGTCCTTTTCCTACCATCCTCAACTGAGTGACGTATTCTGCAACTTTCTTAATGGCTTCGACCTGGAAAAGTGGGAAAAAACTTGAAAGTATTCTAGTCCCGCAGACCTGTATTTTTGTTTAATTTCTACCTACTCGTGCACATTTCTTGTATCGTTATGCTTGCGTGGGTAGGGCATGTCTCTCGTTATAAGTCAAGTGATTTCACTAGAACATGCTGGAAGAGGAAGGATAGATGAAAACTAACTCGTTTTTCATTGTGGTTGTTAAGGATCTAGCTCATTTAGGACTTCCAATTATGTAGCAATGAGTTAAAAGGAGTCACAAAGAAGATAGAAAAAGTTTAAACATTCAATTTTACCTACTGCCTCCTTTAGGGGGAGGGGTGAAATCCTTTGATTCCCATTTAACGAAAAAATGGAAAATAAAAAGTTTACCTGCTCCTGCAAATATTCAGTCTCTATGAAATCTGCTAGCTGGGGATCATTGTTGCTATCAGCAACCTGCCAAGTCAAGGATAAAAATCATGTCATAAACTGTGACAGAGTTTTACGCTTATTGTCGACCTGCTGCAAACGTTCCTCTATTTGAGCTTGGGACAAAATTTAAAATACACTGAGAATCAGAAAATGAAAGCACAAAGAGGTAAGAGAAGCCTTACACTGTGAAGTTTCAGAAGTTTCTCATTTGTTAACTTCTCCAAGGACAACGCTAGTTCCATTGCTGAATCAAGAGTCAAAAACAGGAACAATCAGAACTACTCATTAGGACAAGACGCAAAATCAAGAGTCAACGTCTTTTAACACTTGTGCCTTATGGTTTGTAGAGCGTCAGAAACTTACCATACAGTGCATCACCCTTCTCCGCATGATCAAAATCCGCAGGGGGCATTAGTATAGAGTACAACTTCACTCTCCCTCCTCGGATGTTCTATTATTGTCAATATCAAAAGAAACGCATGTTATACTTGCATCGAAAAACAAAATAAACCCCATATCTTAAATGTGAGTAATCTTCTATATGTTTACTGTGGGATGCTAGACCGTTTAGTCGACTCTAAATTTATTGTGAATGAAGGCTTAGTTTGAAGAATTTGTTGCCGATGCTGGCCGGATACCTGATATTTCATTAGTTTTTGTGCATGATCTCTTTCTTCCTCGCTTGAGTCCTTAAAAAATCTGACCACAATATATTTAATAAAATCAGAAAAAAGAGAAAAAAAAGAAAGAAAGAAAAAGAAAAAGGATAAACAAGACACTAAGAATTGTTTTAGTTACTTGGCAAGGCCTTTCAAAGCAACATTGTCCCTGTCAAAGTATGCATACATGGAGTGGTACACATAAGAGACGTTGTACTCCACGCTGAGGAAAACCACAAGGAAACGTTAGCAGCAATCGCCATAAATCTTAGACAACAAGGATATTGTAACAACAAAGATCAGTTGAAGTGTGATAATGTTCTTAAATGGAATATTCAACGGATTTATTTTTTATTTTTTCGTTAGACGGTATATGGAAGTGTCCTTACTAATCCTCTAGTATAACAATAAACTCAAGTCATGTTTAGAGTTCATTATGCAAGTTCTTCACTTTGATATTTTTTTTTTCAATATTCGCTAAAAGATCCAAAACAAGTGGATCATTTGTAAGTGTTTTTTTTGGAGATAAATACTTTTAATATATATAATTGATGCATTTTATTTATGACAAAATCTATTATTTAATTAAATTATTATTCTAATAAATTAAATAATAGAATTTGTAGATTCAAGTCTCAATAATTTGTTATTCACAAGAAATTGTTATTGTGAGATATAAATTACATGCAACTCAATCTTAAATCATCTATGGTCGTAAGTTATACGAGATACGAGACCATCATGTGTGACATTTCTTACTTGTAAAGTAAGTAGCTAATTTCACAAGTTAAAGTGTAGTGACACTTAAATGAACACATGAATATTTTGTTATAGAACAAAACATTGGAGACCCGCTGAGAGATTCTACGTGTATAACTATCTGAGTGTCAATGATTTATCTCTAACCTTCGCTACTGGAATTGGTCATTCGACTTGAGATTGTCATAGTACCTTATATATGGGTCACTAATACAGTATCGCTCGGATATGTCAAGAATTATATGAAAGTTGAGAATGATCAATAGATGAATCGTCACTCTTAGATAGTAAGAAATTATGATTTACATCATTCAGTTATTTGATAACGAAATTCTCAACCAATGTATACTCAAAAGTCGAAAAAGAGATTTTGATTTACATTGACTTAATGGTGAAATAAAAGATATGATTGATACACATCCATATATCGTAATTGATCGGATTATATTGATGAAAAGATTATAGTTTCATGATAAACGAACAAGTTTTGTTTTGCCACACCACGCAACATTGTCTTAACACATTACTAAGTCCCCGTTTGGCACCCATTTATTTCTCTTTCTCTTTCTCATTCTCATTGTCATTTTTCATTTCAACCACACATTCTCCTAATAAAATAATATTACACATAAATCAAAAACTTTTCATCACTTTTTCACCACACATTCTTACATCAATCACTATTCTAAAAAATTTTTTCAACCCAAAATGGGTTTCAAACAGGGGCTAAATGTTAATCTGGAACGACAAATATGAATTAGTGATAAATTAAAAGGGGTATTTTAATTTATTGATTTTCATTAGATCAAAACAATAATTCACATAGTTAAATATCACGATCGAGAACCTAATGAGTCACACAAAAAAAGAGAACTAGAAGAATGATATTCACCAATTAAATAATTAACAAGTAGAGAACTAGAAGAATGATATTCACCAATTAATTAATTAACAAATATTAGACAATTAATTAATTTGGTTGTATGTTAATATGCCCGAATTAACTAATTGGATTAATTAATTTATAGATCAAATTTAATTAATTAAGGGCGTGTTCAATCTAGTTCAAAATCCAATTAAAATTGAAAATATAGCCGTTATTGGGTCCTACTCGTTTAATAAAAGTCAACAATAACGACTAATTTTTCAATTTTAATCCGATTTTAATATCTACCAAACACCCTCTAAATATTGGATTATGTTAAGTTTTTCAATGATTAAACTCACTTGAACTTTTATTAATAGGTTACTAGAGTTTGGAAAATTATAATACAACACGATTATATTCTTCTAGAATCAATTTTAATTGGAGGCTGGACAATCAAAAAACTGTGAGATGAATTATGATTGTTCATGTTCAAAATAAATAAAGAAATTTGCAGAATTCAACAAATATATAAATCATATCACAATTTCTATCTAAATAGAAAGTAGATATTTAATGGAAATTGAAATTATTTTTATTTTCAGTTGTCCATGATTAACTAAAGGATTATTCTATATGTAATACACCCTTTACTACATGGGTGACTTAAACGCCATGTGGCGCCCCCCTATTCGGGGGTGCTTTAAGTCATAAAGGGTGTAGTATCTCTAGCATCCTCCCTAACTAAATTCCCAGCATCCTTAACATCACAACAGGAAATATAGGTGACTTTGACACTCCAATTCAACAAGACCTTTGTCTTGATACCATATTAAATTATGTCATTTAAAGATTGAATGAACTGAATTATCAATTATATACCTTCAACAAATAGGATTTCCTATTAAACATTTTGAATCATATTTTGAAAAATAATTGGTCAAGAACTCACTTGATCTGCGCATTAATTGCCGCCTCAGACTCTTCTGAGAACCTCTGGCGAGCAAGTGATACGTGAGGAACTACTGGGACCATAAAATCATCCCTCTTAACCTCTTCAAATGGCTGAAACACCACACCAGTTAGTGGCATACTAGCAGTTTTAGACGAGGCATAACAAGCGAAACCATCATCGCGCTTTCTTGACAAAGCAAGACTGGAGTAAGAAGGGTTACAAGATGATGGAGTTAAAAAGCCATTGGCACTAGCTGATTTCAGAAGGGATCCAAGATTAGAACCCTGCAGAGAAATAGCTGAAATTGCTTCAAGAAACATTTCCCCAGAAAAAGGATCAGAACCCACAATTTAGATTAGATTAATCAAGTAATTTTGGGTGGAAATGTTGAGGTGCAAATGGTCCAATTATATAGGGGAGTTAAAGAACATGGAGCTGATTTTTGGCCGATGAACTTGTAACACGTAGAGGACGAAAACGGGTCCATGTGGACAGGGCGTGTGTCGAACTCGTTGCCTTATCCTGAATCTTGTGGAATCCAAGGTAATAGATGCCAAATGCATCACTGTCGGCAGTCTGAATTCGGAAAAGTGGTGGAGGATTTGTCTTTTTCTGTTTATGGGCTATTTTTTAAACTAAAAGTCTAGAAAATTGCAATTACCTGTAAGAACGTAACTGTGAGCACGTGAATGTTGAACTGTATATCAATAATATCTTTTGTTGAAATTTGGCACTTGATATTTGATAATGGAATGGCATGCCTTTTTATGGAGATCAAGTCCCCTTTTTAGCCCATGTTTGAGTCTTATTTTTTATTTTTTTTATTTTTGAAAATGAGTTTTGTAATAGTATATTTTTGGTAAATGTGTGATTAAAAAGTCGGAAAATTTTTTTTGGATTTACGTACAAAATATTTTATTAAAAAAATATATAGTCAAAAATGAGTTTGAACGAAAATAATTTTTTAGATAATGAAACTCAAACAGGGACTTAGTACTGGATAATATCTTAGGATAATATCAATAGAAGAAATTGGAGTTAATAAATAGAAATAATATAATCGATCTCCATTTTCAAAAGGCACCAGTGGTCTAGTGGTAGAATAGTACCCTGCCACGGTACAGACCCGGGTTCGATTCCCGGCTGGTGCATTCTCTGCTTTTTACAGATCTCACAGCTTTTTCTTTAGTTGTACAAACCGACTGTCAATTCAAAAACATGTAGAAGGAAAATTCATAAATTTCAACTTTTGGAATTGGAATTGTAGAAGGTAACAAAGACATGAAGGAGGATCTATTCACTTTTAATATCGAACTGTTTATAATTCAAATATCATTTTCCAAATTCTATTTCTGGTCTGAGTATTGAGTTACTCACGTTAGGTTGGTCGAACTATGGTTCTAATTCCGTTGGCTTAGAATTTTGAACTCTTTAACATATACATTTATTAAACTTAAGCACGATCCAAGTAGGGGGCAATGGGGGATTCAAAACTTTTGCATGTGCATCCACTTCCGATATTTGAAATAATTTCTTATGGAAAGACCCTTTTTTTATTGGTTTCTTTTGGGTTCGTATCTCCAGAGAATCTGAGGGAGAGAGCCATTAGAAGATTACATTAATAGAATAAGAGTAGATGCCATTCGTTTTATATTCTTTTTACTATCCCCAAGATTAGAGATTAATTTGAAATTACTCCAGTCAGATGTGATGTCTTCTTCCTTTTGTCTATACTACTTGTATTTAGCAATGCTTTACAGATCTTGACTTGCATAAAGTTATTACACACTGCTGTTTTCGGTTGCTATCGGAAACAAAAGGTCAAGCAAATCGTGGCGACCTACTCGAGCGAGGGATTTGGAACCGACAAATTTTGATAAAAGTTGATGAAATGTAAGGTTGAAAAGTTGATAAAAGTTGTGAATACCCTGAAATGCGTAGTTAAAATTGAAGTTTGACCAAACTTGTAGATTTACCTGTAGAGAAGAGAAAATCGCGGGAGGAAATGCTTATGATTTATTGCCCGAAGTTCATGCCACGTGATATTTAAGTTTTTTTTTTTAACAAAGAATGAGTTGTTGTATTTACTTTTTTGAGAAATGATTCTTACTGATAATTCAAAATCACTTAAGATTAACAGCTAAGTGCCTGTTTTAAGCACCCTTAATAAAATTTTTGAATAATTACATGTTCAAATTCTTTGCTCCTTGTTGCTTTAGTTTGAATGAGGTTGGAGCAAATGACAAAAACACAGAAATTAGTGCTTGGATCATGGAAATTTAGACACAACATTCATTTCATTGCATTAATCCTCCTCATAGCCTTTGTGATTGCAACTCTTTTTCTGAATCGGGATAGTCGTCATTTCCTGGAACAGCAGACGCCTAATGATTCTACTCCGAGCTGTGACTTGTTCTCAGGCAAATGGGTTTATGATAACATTTCTTACCCTCTGTACAAGGAGAAACAATGTTCTTTCGCGGAGGACGCCTTCACGTGTGAGAAGTATGGTAGGAAGGACTTGAAATATCAGAAATGGCGATGGCAGCCTCATGATTGTGACCTTCCAAGGTTCTCTCTTACCTCTCATTTACACACGCGCGCACACGCGCGCGCGCACACACACAGTGTTGAGAATTAATCGAAAGTTTGCAGTTGACAGTTGATGGTTTTTCTGTTATATCAAGGTTCAATGCAACTGCATTGTTGGAGAAGTTGAAAGGGAAGAAGCTTTTGTTTGTAGGGGATTCCTTGAATCGAAATCAATTCAATTCGATGCTTTGCCTAATTGAGCCATCGATCCCTCCATCAACGTCTAAGTCCCTGATCTGGAAAGGCAACTCCATCATCTTT
>CAIGRQ010022928.1:0-14611 GCA_903798375.1 Fraxinus sp. D2006-0159 | reverse complement strand
TAATAAAATTTCGTGAATTTATTTTTCTTGAATTTAGTGGATTCTAAAATCGTGTTATTAAGATTTTGGCTTGGATTTCTTGTTTCGCGCTTTACCATATTTCTATCAATTTGATATAATTTAAAATCTCATATTTTTTTTCACATTCACTTTATGGTTACGAGTTTAATAATTACTTCCATACTTGGGTGACAATTGATCAAATTAGTAACTGATGTATTAAAGTTTTAATAATATTTAATTTTGGAGGTTAAATTTATAATTTGTCGGTCTAATTTCTAACAAAAGTTTAATTAAATTTCAAATTTTATTTTTTATTTTTAAAAAAATCCAATTTGATTTCAAGTCGAACTTGAAACTTCGAAGCCTAAATCAAACCATTCTAAAACACTTATACTTATTTCAAAATCGTTCTGTTGACATGTCCACATAAATGGGTTAAAATTCGATACGATTTTCTAATTTGATGATTTTTTAATAAAGCCCTATTTGTGCCACTTATTTCTTTTGCTTTTCCAATCCATTTTGATTTATTTGTATGGGTAAAAAATTGAATAACCATATAATTTTCTTTGATTAATCACTAGATTTTGAATGTTGTTTCAAGTGCTCGTCAAGCCATTTCCTTTCCCTCTTGATAGGTACCATAAATATTGATATCGGAAGGAGCTTAGCAAAGCACAAGTTGGGATAACTTGAAAAACTCGATCATTTAAAAACCCGCAAGTGTCGAACCCACGAGAACTATGTGTTTGATCAAGTTAAAATTAATTGCAACTTTAATCGACGAGCAAACAAATTTTGTGATTTTTCTATACTAATCCCTAAATTATCAATTAAACTAGTAAAAGTAAGTAAGTGTGTTTTTCAAATATGGGAGAATCATTTCTAAAATGTCGAATCCCCACTGTTATTTCATTTTTAGTGTACCAATTAAAGTGACAATTTGAAATCATTCATGTTGGTGAATGTTTCTAATTTTATTGTAAGTCTCTCTCAATAGCGATAAAATCTATTCCTCCTATGTGACCTTTCTATCTCTCGATGAAAGAAGCAAAAATGATAAATCTATGAATAAGTGCTAGAAGACCTATTGAAAATCCACTAATAATTCAATTGGTGATAAATCAATTCAAAATAACGATAAAAATAATAGTAAACATCCTCAAATCAAACTAAATTAAAGTGAAAATAATTAATTAAAACTAAATAATCATAACAAGTACTCATCTCATTCTAGCAATGTATAAAATTAGCCTAACAAATCGAAATTACAAGAACTCATATTTAAGTGGAAAGACACAACCCATATTATTTATAAATTTGAGAAGATGAAGATGAATCTTGAGTATCTTCAATGATTTCTTGATGAATCTCTATTTGCTCATTCTCTTATTTGCCCAAAAAACAAGTTTAAATCTTCACTTGATTGAATTCTTATAAGTCCCTTTCAATTCTCTCAAAAAAATATGATTTTTCTCATTTGATGATAATAATTGATGAACATTGGAGTATGAGATATATATGAGAGGTTTATAATATGTAGCGCTGTTAGGCATTTGTAGGAGTAGAAAATTGGTTGAAAATCACGTACAAATTTAGTTTTCAAAAGAGTTCCAATAGAATAAGGAAAGTTGTCTTCGCACACGGATTTTTTTGGCCATAACCTTCTCTCCCGATATCCGATTGAGGTGATTCAAAGTGGGTTGGAAATCTAACTCAAAGGGCTATAACTTTTCTAGAATTAGAATTTTTCCAATTCGGACGTTTACTATGCCAAAAATGGGTATCAATTTTCGGCTAAAAATTTGGAATATAACTTGTGCGATTGAAAATTAATTTTTATAATATTTTGATTATATTCCAGTCCCTTTGAGTTCTAATTTCATCTAACTGTATCCTAACAATCATCAAAGTATCGTCTCGTGGTCCGAATCAACTATTGAATATTTGTAATTTGGTCATCATTTGGATTTTGCCATTCTTTCTTGATTTTCTTGTTTCTTTCAATTCCTCGTTCAAATATTGAGTTTTACATATATAACATAAAATACAACAATTTATGATATATTTTTTCAAAAGAACTACCAAATATCAATATTTTAGGCCCCGAATAAGTGTATAAAATATACTTATTAGTAGCACTCACTCAGATGAATTTGAATGATGCGTTGTTGTAATTTGACAAAATGCCTACAACTTGGATTATGAAGGAGAAATATCGGAGGAATCGTACTATCTCAAATATATCTTTATTTTTCAAATAATATTCTTTAGGGCGTTTTGAAGGAGAAGTTGGCCGCTGCTTTATGGTTAAAATTGGAGCAATTATGCACAACGAAGAGTCTTGCTAACAAATTGCCTATGAAGCAACGCCTATATTCTCATCGTATGATAGAAGGTAGATCTCTTGAAAATCACCTAGATGCTTTTAAAGAAATTATCGTTGATTTGTAGACTTTGAATGTCAAATATGATAAAGAAGACTTGTGATTGATTTTACTATGTTATTGTGCGCCTCATACATGTCTTTTAGAAACACGATACAATATAGACATGCTACTCTCCATCGAAAAAGCCTACTATATTCAAAGGAGAGGATGAAGTATCTTGTAGTATTTGGGGATCATGGAGATGGTCTCATTGTTCAAGGTGGTCGTTGGAGGGACAAGTCAAAAACTAACTTCAAATTTTGTAATTATTGCAAGAAAAAAGGGGCACTTGGTAAACGATTATTATAAGTTGCAGAATAAATCAAAGTCAACTGCAAATCAACAATCAGAAAATCATAGGAGTGATGGAGAGTTTCTACTTATGTCTGACTACAATTCCAAACCCCGATGAGGCTTGTATTTTGGATATAACTCGCACTTTTCATATCTCACCCAACCGGGAATTATTTTCAACATATTAACAAGTTTCAAAAGGTGTTGTGATGATCGGTAATAACACATCTTGTCGGATAGCTGGCATTGATTGGGTCATTATAAAGATGTTTGATGATATGGTTAGAACACTTAATACAATAAGACACGTTCCAAATCTAAAGAAAAATCTTACCTCTTTAAATACTTTCGATTCAAGAGGGTACAAGTACACTGGTGAAGGTGGAGTTCTGAAAGTTATTAAATGTGCTCGTATTGTGCTGATGAGACAGAGAAAATCCCATTTATATATCTTGTAGGGTAATGCCAAATCTTCAATTAATCAGCATATTTTTAAAACTCAGGTCGATTTAAAGTTGGCTTCTGTATCGTTGGAGTCTAATTTGGGGGTTTTTTTTTTTAAAAAAGAATACATCTCAATTGAATTTTGAAGATATGGGTAAATACGTTTTGCCACCATTATGGACGATGTCATCGTATTCAATTGCTATAAATAGACCTATTTTTGGCCATACGATTCCACATGTGCAATTCTGCTGATTTTGTTGATGGTTTGAATGCGGTTAAAGGTATCGATTATAGCCAAGATCCTTCTTTTGATGCATTTAGTTCTGATGTTTCAACCTTGTTTGGTAGTCATTAGATCACTTTTACTCTTAATCGGGGTAGCAGAGGTGGAGAATATTTCCAATTAGAATTGTTGATGTAGAAGTTCGTTTGTGTTTTTTTTTTATTAAGGAGTTCAAGTTTATTTCTTACAGTGAAATTTGTCTCTAGGTAGAGAATTTTTGAAGTTTTGTTCACTGCAGTGAAATTCGTGTCAAAGTAGAGATTGTTACAATTTTGGTGTGACCCGAATTCTTTGTAGAAGATAATTGCGAGTTCTAATTAAAGTGCACATTAATTAGAATCCTATTTGGAATGCAATTGTAAAATCCTATTCAAGTTTACTTGGTGAATTCTAGTTGAAATTCTACTTGGATTCCCCTTTAGAGTAAGAATTTGTCTTGGACTTGAAGAAGACTTTGAAATGAAGAAAAACATCTTTGGAAAGTTTTCAGACAGAGACGGGGCACCTAGGTGCTGAATTTCGGAGCCCAAGCGCCACCCGCTCAAAAGCAGACAATAGTGCCGCCCCCTATTTTGCCCCTGAGCTATTTTTTCTGCTCTTTTCCGTTTTGGACTCTGTTTTTGGTATTCTACTTCAACTATAACTCAATTATGAGGATTTGGACGTTCCCTACTTGTTCCATTTATATAGTCGGCTCTTCATTATGATTTAGAAGAAGTTAGAAATATTATAAACTCATAATTTTTTGCATTCTTTCTTCATATCATAATAAAATCTCCATTCTTTTCATTTTTTTAATTCTACTGTTCTTGTGATTATTTACTTCATATTGTGGCTATAATCTCTTATCTTTTCACAACTATCTAGTATTAGAGCATTCCAGTCCACAAAACTTACAATGAAAGATAAGATCCATATGGAGCCTTAAGAGTGCCAAATGATGATAAAAGGCAAAACTGACATATGAACACATCACTTGAATGACAAATCCTTCAATTGGATCAATGCGTCATGGATCACAGGAGTGCGGCCTCATCCAGCTAAAGGTAAAAAGTAAATTCAATATGGAGCAGAAAATATAAATATATAACCATTATTAACAATCTATTTTACTTGTGCAAGAAAAAAGAATGAACGATGCAAAGTGAAACCTGATAAACAATTAGAACTTCCCGTGCCAGAAAAGAGAACACTTCAAAATATACCGATCAATTCCTGGAAACTTGAGATATTGGGGGAAAAAGTTATTCCAAATGCTGCATCTGATATAACTAATATCTGTGTTTATCCTTCATTTAAGCAAATTTCATAATTAGAAGGATTTCTATATAGTCCAACCGCATAGCATGAAGTACAGAGAGAATGGTTTCAACTCTTTCTTTGAAAGAGAACTTGCTTCTCGAATCATACCATTAAGAGAGTGAAACAAGAGAAACATATAGCAATAGGAAAAACAGCCAGAAGAAATTTCCATTTATTGGTGTAATAATCTTACATGAATTCGGGTAATCAATCAATCAAGCAAAAACTACAACGGTACTCTGAAATCTGAACACAAATGCTGGAGATTGAATTTATCAATACCAGCATCATTACCAGGAAACCACAATGCAATTCACAATAACAAACACCTTAGTTCTACTAAAGCTAGAGCTAGATAATTACGGGGTTGGACTTATCTGTCTTGTGTCTTCTAAAAACACAAGAAGCAACTAACCAACGAAAAAGGCACAATTGATGGCTTTTCATACAATTCATATGCAATATTAACAAAGACATTCATTCAGCAGACCACACAACATCATGATCAACAACAAACCACAAATTGGATTCTCTTACAGCACTCTGATTGGCATTTATCTCGACTAACAATCAATTCGCATCACCTTCCCTTCGTTGTTCGGAGGATTGAGGTGGATGACCGGATAGAGATGCCAGCAAATTGAGGTGGTGTCCCTGTACTTGAGCTATGGGCAAGTAATTACCAACCCTTGCAGCTGACGCTTCCCCCATTCCCAACGGCTGTTGCTGCTGAAGAAACCTCAAGGAAGCCGTAGGTTGCTGTTGCTGCTGCAGGGGATTATTCGATGCAGCGGCTGCAACCACCATTTCACCAGGAGGTGCAGCAAAGCTCCAGACTTGCCCAAAATCTGGCCTGGCAGGCAAAGCCCAAAACCCTCCAGCAGCCACCGTGGGACCCACGGAAGCTGTAACGTCATCTTTAGCGACGTGGTGTTGGTGTTGGTGTTGGTGTTGGTCTTCAACGTCAGGACGGAGACGCTTGCCGAGAATGAACGGCGTTGGTGAAAGCAAAGACTGAGAATGAGGCTTGTGGTCTAGGGCAGCAGAGACGGAAGAAGAATTACCGTTGGAGGCAGAGACGGTGGAGAAACTGGCTGGAGTAGTACCTGTACCAGTGGCGGCTATAATCGACGGCTCTGCCTGGCGTAGAAGCCACTCAATCGTCTGTCCATCAGACTTGTGTCCAAGCTCACGAGTCAGCTGGAAAACTCTGGCGGCGCAGATTATAGGCATGCGGATGCGGCGGCCTCTACCGTCGACCTTGCTATGGCGGTCCTTCGCCGGTGGTTTCTTCACCACCAAAGCGCCATTATTGTTTCCGCCGACTCCGGTCTTCTGGGAAGGATCTATAATTGCTCCTCCATCACCGTTGCCGTCAGCTACCGACGTTGACATAGTAGAATTAATCAAGATACTTCACTGATTAATTGATCACCTGTAACAGTACAGAATTCTCCTAGGCAGTGAATCTAAGAAGAATGAAATGAATTTAGCGTCTTCTAATTTGGGAGTGAGTCTGAGGAGGGGGAGGGGGAGGAGGAGAAGGGGGAACGGAGAGACTAATGATTGAGCGGCAGGAGCTGTTGGAGACAGGAGGAGGGCACATGGGTGGTGGGGGTCCACTTATAAACCCTATGTCACGCACTTCATCCCCTATTTTAATAGTCACGCGCCACTTCTCAGGAAAAAAAAAACAAAAACAAAAACAAAAAAAATAAACTGATAATAAATAACAGAAACCTCAAACATATGTTTATAAAGTTTTAATTATAATTTAAATGAATTAAACGCATATTTCTAGGGACATAAATGAGTCGGACCGAGTCGACTCGCAAGTCGAAGATTACAGTTTGAATACGGCCCCGGTAAAAAATGGCTCGGCGAGCCAAAGCTCAGTCGAAAAATTGAGACTTGACTTAGGCTCAAGTCTTAATAAGCCGAACTAGTTCCCCCATTTTTTTTATAGGTGGCAAGTAGCTACGTGCTTGAGACAGCAGACCTGAAGGTTGACACTATGTCTGTGTGGCTCTGTGAGTCATGATAGTCGGCTCGAGCTTAAACTTTTTACGAGTCGAGATGTGGGTCGCTCAAGCTGATGAATTGGATTGACATCCCTACATATGGAATTTGTCCATTAAAGTGATAATTTATTCTACCATTGGGTCTAAAATTTGTTTCAATTATAAAAAAAATTTACCGTACCGAATATCATTTGTTTGCATGGAAGTTGTCAATAAAAGTGAAAAAAAAAAAAAAAAAAAAATTACCATTGCATCTAGAATTTATTCCCATTGCTAAAAAAAAAAAAAAAAAAAAAAAATTGGAAAATATTTTCTACATTAAAAAATTGTCTATCAAACACACCAAAGTAGGAATTTGTGTGAAAAAATAAAATATTCCATGAAAAATAAAATTATTCAGACACGTGTTTTAAAAAAAATATATGCAATTTNAAAAAAAAGGTGGAAAATGTTTTCCCATCTATTCCCACCAAATAGGTGGGAAAACAAAATCAAGTTTTTATGCATTAAATGATTGTACCTAAAAAAATGTGAAAATATTTTGCCAGGAAAATTTGTGCTATCAAACACCTTTAATTGGCTAAAGTTAGAAAATATTTTCTTTTTCCACCCATTTTCTAGACTATCAAACGGACCCTATTTGAATCTTATTTAAACATTTCTAAGTTAAATTTATTAACTATTTACATTGAGCTTTAAAAGTACAATTACGTAATTGCATTACTCTACCATCTAATTTTAAAATTATACATGTAATTAACAAATTATAAAGCACGGAAGCATTTTGTGTGGTAATTGCATGTTATCTTCCATCCACAACACGAGGTTACGGCAATAGCGATATCTTCATACCCAAAATTTAAACATGACGATACAAGGGATCAAATGAATTGGAAAAGTAACTATACACGATCTCATCGAACACCAATTTCAATTATTATCAAAAGTTTGTTGAACCTTCATGACATATGATTTATTTTTACATATTTACTACTTTATTCTATACTCCACTTTTCTACATAGTAATTTAAGTTAGATTGAACCCTTTTTCTTTCGTAACTAATAAAAATGGTCACCTAGTGTGGTCAATATATCTAAAAAGAAAAATGTAACTGAAACTCTTTTAAAAGTTTTTTGGTCGAGCTTTTGCTCGGCTCGATTCGGATCCAAAAAAGTTTAAACCTATTTTGCTCGAGCCGAACTCGAGCTTTGAGTTTTAGCTCGTGGCTCGACTCGTTGACATAGCTAATGATAACGTTTCACTGACATATTTTTAACTATACACGGTTTAATTGTAGGTTTAATTTTAATTTAATTTCATAGGGATATTTACGGGTAACAAATTGAGGACGTTGAAAAAAAAAAATACACAAAAATGAAAAATAAGAATTTGAAGTAGACGAGAGGAGATTCTGTTTGATTTTAGTAAAGATAGGTGTGGGTGGTCCAAAGGCAAAGGGAAAAGCGAATTTAAGAAGGTGCCCCCACACCCCCACCAAAAAAAAAAAAGAAAAAGAAGCGATGCAATCCCTTATGTTTTCCGAATTCATATTTTTTTGTTCAAATTTATGGAAAAATATTATCAACACGTAATTATTTATTTAGTGTAAAGAGGATGATAGTATAATTTACGGTTGTTGAATTTTCAATAAATCACATTTGGGTCGGTGCACTTTAAGAATCTACTCTTTAAGAATTTCTTAATTATTAGTCATACCACACTCTATTTTGACATCATAAAGATATTGCTTTCAATCAAGCAACTTTTGTCAGTTTTGAGGATTATAGGTGATGAAATGTAAAAAATGAATGAGAAAATTAAGTTTAGAGACTTGAACTAAAGTTTGATTAAATGTACAATGATCGTGGATTAGAAAGTAGTATAATTTACTAAAATTAGTTTTTATAGCATATTTTATATATGAATGATTGGCTTTGCTAATTCCCACTTGATGACAAGATTATCCTAATCATCTCATTATTAACAAACCACAATAATTGTGGTCCCTAAAGCAATGAATTTTATGCCAAATATTTGAGCAAGGCCCACCCCCAGTTGACCCTAAAGTCTATGGGCCCGATCACCGTAGGCCCATTCTTTTATTGGGCTCATTTGCCCACTTCCTCCTGTATGTCCCTTTTATAGATTTTTCTGATTACAAAGGCCTTTTGGATTTCCAACGTCAAATTGAGATTACCGTAAGCATTTTATTCGTTGAATTAAGCTGTTTGTACATAGTTTGCATACAAAGTGACGTGTACGGCTGAGATGAAACTTCATTGGACAGCTGGGATTTTAATTTAGCTGGAGCTGATGGCGCAAAAAAGGGAAAGGGTAATTTTGTGGAATTGAATCAAATCTGCAGAATCCCCATTTTCTCTCTACTCATTTCCCCCAACCTCCCTCGTTGAAGACTCATTTTGTGGGAAGGAAAGAAATATGCAGAATTAATTCTCTCTCCCCATTTCCCCCAACCTCCCTCCTCGTCCAACACCCATTTCCGGAACCGAACATCCTTTCTTCATCAGTTGGGTGGGAGCGGCAACAGTAGGAGGTGCTTCTAGCTGCAAACCACAAAGTCAGAGGAATTACGCCAGACATAATCTATTACTTGCATGAGGTGAAGGTTTAGCTGAATAAAGTCAGACAGAGTTTTTCAACCTGGATTCCACACCGGATTCTCCATTGCCCCTTCTTCTCCATCTCCCCATCCAGGTCATTACAAAACACGGTATGAAAACAACTTTCTCGTATGTTCAACTCACAGGAAATAGGAGCTGTATCTTACCCCCAAACAATGTTAAGTGACTTTTTGCTGAGAAAAAAAAGACCCGAATCGATCTGCATATGCCTTGTTTTTAATTAATCATCAACATTTAAAACTACTTTATTCAAATGAAAGTGGCCCTTTCCTACTAGTAAAGTTGGGTTGTGCACCGTGGCCTGACTTTCTTTAAGAATGCAATCAATTCGACAACAAAAAAATAAGTATCTTTTTACTACGTATAAAGAAATCAACTTATATATACCAAGTGTCCTGCTTTTAATACTTAATTGTACAAGTTGATGATGTTTTGTTTGATAGTGCTTGTAAAATGTAAAGTTGAGAATCGTGCGAATAAAAAATAGCATTGAAGAGCTTTTAGTAGATTGCTGTTATAATTTTCATATTCCTACCTTTTAGTGATTGTTGTTATAATTTTCATAGTGTGATGATGCCTTTTATATAGTCCTATGAGAAGCTAAATCATTTCCATCCTTCTCAGTTGTAGTTGTTACTCGAGACCTGGTTTTGATTTTCTGTTGCTCTATGCAGTTCAGGGATGAAATGTCCATACAATATTCAACACTTTATGAAGATTCAAATGACTGAAGCTACTGTTATGTGCAAAGTATAATGCCATTTAATGTTGAAGTGTACCAAACTGAATTCCTAGTTTCACGTCTCCAATGCAGAATCGTGTTTTGAACAGAGGGCAAGGCAGCATCAAGGATCCGGCTAGAGTATCATTAATATGAAACTGTAACATGAAATTGTAATATGAACTGAAATTAGTTTGTTGACATTGTTAAAGGATCCAGCATCAGAGGACTTTTTGGAATGAAGTTTCATGGAATGAAGTTTTAACATTTATGTTTAGTTGCCTACAAATGTTGGATGTTCATATTATACTTCCAAAACATAGCTACAACATCATTCACCAAACTACTCTATTATAATGTCACGAACTTCCAAGGTACATGAAGTAAAAAATTTACTTCAACCAAAATGTACCAATTGACTAATCGACGAAATTCATAATTACAACGTGATGCTATTTAGTACAAAATGACTACACCGTAAACTACTAATCAAGGCGTGTCTATTCCCTTCAGTTCGATCCGGCATGTAATTTTTCTTGGCGGACCATCATATTCATAGTCACAGAGATCAAGAGCTCCTCTTCGTTATTTAGCCGAACATGCGATTGGAACATTCGCGTCTGTGGAAAACTCCGGAGTTCTTTCCCGATATTCTGTGTTCTTGAATCAACCCAATTCACATATTCGGTATAGCTACTGTCAAACTGAAACCATAGAAACTGCAGCATCTATGTGACATGTTCAAGGACACAAAGCCATGGAAACATCATCATCTTGGTCACCATTCAATTCACAGAAATTAAATAACAAAATCAGCCCAGACATGACTTTTCTCAGCAAAACACGCAGCAAATAATGTGAAATTGGTGTTCTGAAATCATAACAGAACAGAATGTAGAAAAAACATATTTTGAAATTCAATCACATATCCATGTGGGGATGTTGATGCAATTTGGTGCATTTGGAAAAATAAAAATGTGTTAGTATGTTCAGTTCAACAATTGCAGCTCAGCCAACAGGACAACACCGTAATAAGCTAAAGCACCAGAATACATCTCCAAACGAAAGAATTCAAAAAAATGCAAACCCATACACATTTACTCAACAGTGAAGACCCATTAATCCCTTTTACCTAAAATAATTATATCTAATGATAGAAATTAAAACAAAATTAAAGTAAAATAATGTTCTTAAACTCGACGGAAATAAGGACTTGCAGAGTCACACATTCATAAAACAGTGAAGACCCATTATTCTCTTTTACCCAACAAAATTATAACCAATGATACAAATTAAAAGATAATTAAATTAAATAAAAGTTCTTACACTAAACTGAAACAAAGGAATCACAGTCAAGAGAACGCAAGAATTCCTGTTCGAATTGCACCCAGCGGTTTCCTCGATACCGGAGAAGAAATATGCTTTTAACCCAGTGACGCCGGAGGTACGATTTCTGTCGGAAGTGAGTGGCTGCCGGAGAAGGTTTGTGATTTGTTCGGGATTAAAGGTTTCATGTGAGTTTGTTTTGGGAAAATGGGGAGAGGGGAAGGGGAAAGGGGAGAGAGAATCGGGGAAGGGAAATGGGGAGAGAGAGAAGGCTGTTGTTATTTTGAAACTCTTTTCTTTTTATATTTTTGTTGCCACGTCATTTTGTCAAGCCACTTTGTCAAGTGGCTTTGTACGAGTAGCACGATTGAAGTAATAAGCTGAATTGCTCAGTTCGAATACGGGAAATGGCAGGAAGAGAAGTTCGAGAGTACACAAACCTTATGGATCCTAAAGGTAGGTTACTCTTTCTGTGAGTATGTTTTCAAGTGCTCTGTTTTCTATTTATATGAAAATTCGTAATCAAATCGTACGCAGATAAGAAATTGGGAAAGGGAAAGGATAGAGTAGATGATGAAGAAATTACTTTTCAACGTATGATCGCCGAGGTTAGTGAATCCTATTTCTCCTTCCTTTTCCCTTTATGTTCTACATATGGTGAACTTCGCACGAGATTGTAGATTATGAATAGTAAAAATATTTCTTTTATGGTGATTTTGGCATCTTTGTTAGGTGAGAATTAGAGAATTTCTAATTGATTTTGTTCCTAAATTACTTTTCGTTTTCTCTATATGCTCCATTTGGAAGAGCAGTAAGAATTCTGAGGCCGGGATCCTGTTAAAGGCTTCTTATAGAAAAGAAAATAATTAGAAATAATTTTTTTATCCAGTAATTAGATTTTTATGCTCATTTGGAACTTCAGAGGGTAGAGATTATTGATGTGTTGCATGAATGTTCATCGTAGCCTTTGTCTATGTAATAGAAGCTAGATACTAAAGTAGTGGCTTTTCTATCAAGATTGAAGACGGCTATGTGACATTACTTAGATTAAGCTGTGTCACCTAGATGCATTATGAAATTAAGCTGCATTTGAAGCCAAAATATTTTAGTGTGTTTTTTTTGTTCATTTCATTAGTTTTTTAGCTTAGTACCCTGCAATTTTTGAGGATAATGCTACTGGAGACTATCATCAACAATGACATCCTTAATAGAAGAAACACTAACTATGTCAACGAGTCGAGCCGGAAAAAAAAAGCTCGGGTTTGGGTCGACCTTTTTTGTGCCCAAGCCGAGCAAAGTCCGGTCAAAAACATGAGGCTCGCCCCGAGTCGACTCGATTTTTTGGTATTTTTGCTTTTTTTTAAAAAAAAAATATAAAGGCTGCATGCTGCAGCCTTTCCAGGCAGCACCTTCAAAAAATATATTTTTTTAATTTTTTAATTTTTTTTTATGGGCAGCTCCCCGGGCTCGAGCCAACGCCCCAAAATGGGGCTCGGCCCAAGCCTCGTCTCGATGCAATCGAGCCTGAGCCGGGCCCCGCTCGGGCTTTTTTGGGGCCGAGCTCGAGCTGACGAGCTTTTTTGTCATCCCTAAGAAATACCTTGAGCTCTCATCTTTTATGAAGAGAGAGACTATATAGGTGATCAAAGGGAAAGGGATGAAAGGATAGACAGTGAGTGCATACAATGAGATTGAAAATGGAAGTGTGTTTTGTAAGTTCAGTTAGTGCAATTAGGGCTGGACATGGGTCGGTTAGAATCGAACCTACCCAAATTTTTGGATATTTAATAAATGAAACCGTCGGGTCCAAATATAATTATGAAACCGTTCGGGTTCAGGTTCGGTTCAGTTCGATTCGATTCCATACCATAATTAAATTTTTTAACATTTATAGCAAGTCAGCAACACTACATAAATTCAACTAATGACATGTTTATTAATAACTTTTACAAATTAACATAATCCAATTTAAAACATATAAATAACAAGGTGTCGTTGCTGTCCAATAAGGAGCTTCAAATTCCATTTTAATGCTTATACTGCACTCAGAGCTTCAAAAACGACAGTGAGTACATGCAATGAGATTGAAAATGGAAGTGTCTTTTGTAAGTTTAGTTAGTACAATTCCTGTATGTAAGATGGCAATTTGGAAGTTTTCTGATAAAAAACATGCCGCGGTAGGGATCTTGGCTTCCTCATCTGGGTGGTTGATATGTATAGATGCAAGAGGTTGCAGGGGAACGTGGAGTTTACCTTCATGGACGAGGAGGTATAAATTGTCTACTCTCCTATCATCCTATATTTGTGAATGTGTATTTATTCGATTATTCGTGTAAGAGAGTGTGCTTGTGTGTGTGAGTGCAAGTAGGAAATATATCACAAATCGTTTTTGATACTTGTTAAGTTTCAATAAGCAGCCCTAGACAGCGATGATTACTTTACCTCAAAGAGCAGATGGAGGCTGAGGAAGATGTAGAACGTTTTCTAAACTGTACTGAGAAACGTGCGCTTGCTGCTTTTAAGATATCCTTTTATTCTCCACAAGTACTACTAAGTGATGATGAGGAATCATTGATGCAAAACTCTGCAATTGGTAAAAGATTTTCTCAACTTGATTAGGGAAAGAAGTTACTACTTATGGTTACTTTATCTCTCTCTCTTTCCTGAATCAACAATCAAAGATTGCTTTGAACTTGGTATCTTCATTTGTTATGGCTAGTTCATGATTGTCATTATTTAATTATACATGTTTGGGTAGGTCGAGATGGTGACATTTCTTTAAATAGCTCATTGGAAAAAAAATAATATGATGTCTTCTAATTGGCTGCTTCGAGGAGTTGGAAAATTGCAACCTTGAAAAATTGCAAAAATGCTATTTTTCTGAATCTGGTGGCATAAACTTGACCTTCGAAACCAAAGATTGCTCTCCCTTTCTGCTTCATATATTCTCCTTAACTGCCAATCACAAGGCTGTGGCTGAGACCTCCCCAGCATCAGTTCCATTGCCACTTCGCGTTGAGCCCAAGCTAAAAAGTGAAATTAGGTATGCTTCTATCACTCACCATCCATGATAAGCCCTGTTGATTTATTCCTTCAATTTGATCCAAGAACCAAGTATTTTCGGGCTCAGTTTATCTCTAAT
>CAIGRQ010022920.1:0-14852 GCA_903798375.1 Fraxinus sp. D2006-0159 | reverse complement strand
AGAGAAGTGCAGTCAAATATGGCTGATGTAACGGCAGGAAAATTCATTATAATTGGTTGAGAATTTCTCCCAGACAGAGCCTAAATTTGAGAATTTTCAAAAATTCCATTTTGTCAATCTTTCCACATTACAACAAATGTTTATTCCATTTATATCCATCTTTTATATTTTAGAGTTAATATATTTTAATTGTTTTAATGTGATGGTTATTTTTATTTAATAATTATTTTTAAATTATAATCAATTAATAAATAATAATTATTGATACAATTAATTTCATTAAGTTTTTTTTTTAAAATTTATTAATAAATACAATTTTTTAGTTCATAAAATAAAATTTTTAATTTAACGATTTAATAATACAATTTTTAATTAAATAATTTAAAATAAAATTTGATGTAAAACCATCTCCAATGATGTACATTACGCCAAATTTGGCGTAACTATAGAAGATGTTACACTAAATTTGGTATGTATCATTGGTGATGTTCGGGGTCAACTATGTAGTCCATTCTCGATTAATATGAATGTAGCAATGTGGGATATGTAGTGGCCACCAATATCGATTTTTAGGTACACTTTTTTTTGTTAATGTTGAAAACTTAAAAATAATCTGATGTGTAGTCATTTGACACATACATTTTATATTTTTAGATATCGTGATATGATAATATCATATCTAAACAAGTAAAAAACTTGAGTTATGACTTGCAAATGAGGAGCGTATTGAAAATAAAAGTTAAATAATTAAACAAGTTCCTTCCTCAACTACTTAAGTTTCTCGATACAATAGTTTAACTTAGATAGTTCATTCGTAGACTGTAGTTGTAAGTTGTAACATGACATTTTATGGATGCACCGTGCTAGACGGTTAGACACATAATGCCCTTGTTTGATGTTCATTATTTTAAAATACATTTTTTTCATCTCTTATTTTTAAACATACATTTTTTAATAAAATAATATTACACGTAAATTCAAAAAAATTTCATATTTTTTTCGTGAAGAATGCTACACTTACACACTTGGTACACATGTCTCTCACATGTGTGTGAGCCCCACACACATGTGAGAGGATTATGTACCAAATGTATACAAGTAGCAATTATGTTTTTTTTACTCAAATTATTGTGGAACCCACGAACATGCGAGATAATTGTGTATCAAGTGTTTACAAGTAGTAATTTTATTTTCTTCTTACTCAAATAGGCTCACGTCTTACATGGACTACACATAGTTTAAGTAGGTAGGTTGTCCTAATTGTTTATTGACATGGACTACACATGGTTTGGATGGGGTAGGTTGTCCTAATTGTTTATGGCCAACCAATTCTTCAATGCATGTTCGGTTATATTTTAAAGTTAGTAAATTAAAGATTTATATTTATAAAATTTAATAGTAAATAAAATAACTAAATATTTATTGTAAATATAAGTTTTAATATGGAAATTTGAGTTATTTTTAAATACAACCAAAACAAACTCAGGTTATCAATACACTTTTCATATTTCTTCTCAATGGATCATCTCGAACGTATTTCATTTAGTACAAAATAAATAGTTCGGAAGGTTTATCCATTAACTCGAGTGGATCTCGTCAAATTTTTTGTAGTATAAAATAAATAGTTGGACAAGATTAATGAATATTTAAACTTGTGGATTTATCGAGGTGAAGTTCTTAAAAAGAACAATAGTTTTTTCCTAGCAAAAAAATGAATCCAAAAACATGTTATCGCCCTCGTTTGGTGCACATTATTTTTAAAAGAATGCATTTTTTTGGTTGATGTGATGGGGGATATGTAGTTGAAAAAGAAGGAAAAGTTATTGATGTGATGAAAAATATTATTTTATTGAAAAATGTGTGGTTGAAATTGTAGTTGAAAAGGAAGAAAAAGTTATTGATGTGATGGAAAATATTATTTTATTGAAAAATGTGTGGTTAAAAATGAGTAGAAAAATGAGAATGAGAAAAAAATGTGGCCCAAACGGGCATATCAGCCACGACAGTTTCGCAAACTGCATTTAGCTACCCAACAAAGCGGGCAAACAGAGTAATCCCATCATCCCAACCAGACAAAAATTCATGAATTTCCCCGAAACTTCCTAACTCGTTTATTACAATCTTTCATCACGAAATACATCTGCCAAACATCAATTATGTTGTCGAGACACCTCGTTTAAAAGCCTATGAAAGAATGATACTTAAACTATTGGAGACGAACTTGCGTATTTACTTGCTTCGTAGAGTGGGATATTTATTTAAATGTTGTCTTCAAAGATAATTGGAAACTCTTGTAACAATTATACAATATTTTTCTCTCTATAAGTCTCTCTCTTAAAATGAGTTTTTCTTCGTCTAAACGTCAACAAGAAGTGGTGGGACGGTCGGAAGAGGTGGTTGGAAAGCGCGGTGGATTCGTGGATGAGTATGAGAAGCAAAGGCAATTGACAAAGCTGTTGGTGAATGTGAATATTGAGAAGAGTTTGGGTCCAGTGAAGGTGGTGATATCACCGGAAAACACCGTCAGCGACTTGATAAAGGCGGCAATGGAGATTTACGTGAAGGAGAAGCGGCGGCCATTGTTGGATGATACCGATCCCAGGTGTTTCGAGCTTCATTATTCCCAGTTTAGTCTTCAGAGTGAGTTCTCAAACCTTCCTTGTTTCCTATATATGTTTTTCAGGTTGTGTTAAAAAGTTACTTATTTAAAATAAGATTTTGTTAACATTGACTGCAAAAATTATATTTAACAATATGTAACTGCATTAAATTTTTAATACCATCTTGAGTTTGAGCGAGAATATTAAAGTTAGGAAAGGAATTACATGACATGTTCTTGATTATTTGAAATTATAATTATTGACATGTAATATTCTTGATTTTTTGTTATTATTTTCATGAATTGATTATTCTGGTATTTATTTGGATTGCAGGCTTGAAGCCATATGAGAAGTTGATGAACCTGGGTTCAAGAAATTTCTTTTTATGTCAAAAGTCTGCTGCAACTGCATCTTCTTCTGACTAAGCAAAGGCAGCAAGCAGCCAATTAGTCTCCATTTCCTGAGAATTTTTTTAATTTCATGAATTTCTTACTCTAAAATCTCATTGGCTGAGTAATAATATCCACCATTCTGCACAACTTTTGATCAACCATTGTAAATAAAATTTGTTTTGAATTGGTTAACTGTAACAATGGTTACGAGTTGTGCCGCATCATTGCAGTCGGTTACAAGTGGTATCATATTCTCGTTTGAGCTCCATGGTTGTTTCAAAGGGCAGATATACATAATGTTGCTGAAATTGAGATTGAGGAGGGAGGGAGGGGAGGGGAGNTAATAATATCCACCATTCTGCACAACTTTTGATCAACCATTGTAAATAAAATTTGTTTTGAATTGGTTAACTGTAACAATGGTTACGAGTTGTGCCGCATCATTGCAGTCGGTTACAAGTGGTATCATATCCTCGTTTGAGCTCCATGGTTGTTTCAAAGGGCAGATATACATAATGTTGCTGAAATTGAGATTGAGGAGGGAGGGAGGGGGGGGGGGGGGGATGTTATCCCCACAGACAGTAAATCAAAGAAACGAAAATTGTTTCCATATGAACGCACGCCGTTGATCTCTCGCAATCCATAAAGAACGTTCGAGTGACCCCGCTCTAATACCACGTCATGAGACTTTTTTTCAATTTTTGAAGTTAAGCCTGGTTTGATGCCCGTCATCAAAATGAATTTTATAATATTAAATTTTGGGAGAATGTGCGCTAAAAAAAAAAATTTACATGCAAAATATTTTACTGTTGAAAATGAGTTTTAAAACAATGGGAATCAAACTTGGCTATATATTACTGCAATTTGAGCTTAAGGAGAATTATGGACACAGGAAGAAAAACAGGATGAAGAGAAAATTTGGGGAGAATCAAAGAGAAATCTTTACAATCCACGAGTGTTTATCCTGGTCCTTCATTGGAATTGTATCTGTATTGTGTTCGTCTATAAATAGCTTTACAATTCTCAAGAGGTGGGGAATACCAATACTTCTGCATCAGCGACGGTTTTTCTGTGACTTGAGGAGCAAACACCTGAAAATCTATAAACAGAACAGGAATCACACTACATAAACTTGGATGTAAATCAACTCAGTTGTAAATTATACATCCAAAAATTCTACAACTAAACAGCAGCTAGAAAAAAGGCCGATCTAACACGCTGTTAACTAGCTATGTCACTACACAAACACGGCCTATAATCAGCACCAGGTAATACGTTTACAGACAAACAAGAAATGTAGTAAGATCATTAAACAGGGATATCCATAAATAGGGTTCTGGTGCAAAATGAGGCCAGTAAAAACTGTTTGTAAAAAATCAAGCTGTCTATTAGGTTACTCGCCAGGGACAGCAACATTGATTTCAGCGGGCTGATTCCTCGAGTTGGGATGCATTGACCAGTTATCTGCATGGAAAGAAGGGGATGTTCGATATGTATCATCTACTCCTGCAGTGGATATAGGAATAGCAGCAGTAGGTGCAACAGTTGTTGACTCTGTTTTGTGTTTCTTGGTCTTCTGCTCGTGCTGGTTCCCCGCCAGAAAACTGCCAACCACAATCTAGTACATAAACACGAGATTAGCTCAAACTTTTTTAATATTACTACCTTAGCACTACGAACACAATAGAAAGCAAACGAACTTTTCAAGCTGCAGTTGGATGTGAAAGCAAATTAAGCAGAAAAGAGATGCATTACCTGCACAGGACTGGCGGCAACTAATAAACCAGCAACTCCACCCCCTACAACACGCCCATCTGGGCTTGCTAATGAAACACTCATTCCTCCAGATCTGTTCCTTATTCCTCCAGTCTCGGATGGCATAAACAATCCAGTCAATGACAGTATATCAAAACGACCCTAAATAACAAAAGCAATTTGACATCAAATACAAGGTTAATGACAAAAAAACACGGACATATAGAGAATGACTAACATAAACGAAATATCTGAACTGTCCAAGCCGCAATAATTAACTCAAGTGACTATCATCACTTACTGAGATAAACCTAGCATTCATGGCATATTCTAGCTAGTCAAGCTTTGCAGAAGATTAAACTTTATAAACCACAGACTGTTTACGTACTTATATTGGCTGAAACTGCATTGCGTTTACATAATCTCAAGTCCAGTGAAGCTTACTCACAATTTTCTTTTGAATACAAGATAACTTAGTTCGTTGTCGTAAAATAAAAACTACAAGCATCATAATCATCCAACCAAGTTTTGTTTATGATTTTTAGTTTTTTGATAGATAAAAGAAATTATATATCTAATAGCACCATATGGGAACCCAAAGCTGTACTTTACAGATTTAAAACAAATTCGTATCATACTAAAACTTTACAGAAGTTGAAAGAGTCGGGGTACTCTTTTTCCCACAGAAACATTATTTAATCCTCTGATTGGCAAAATTTATAATTCATTTATAAACGGTCAAATTTCATTTACAACCACGCATTCCAACATTATAACATAGTTGAGATTATTAAGTGACAATTACATCCACAACAAAGGAGTGGCGCATGTATTTGAATCCCATTCTACTTATTTCAAATGTCCATATTAAATAATGACTTTCAAGATATTACTATTGAGATATCAAATACAATAAGTTCACGGTAAGGTGACATGTCATTAACCACCCTATTTAATGTAGACAGACAAAAAGGGAAAATAATGAAGAATGAAGTAACTTTCCTCAAAGAAAGAACTTTAGAGTCTTAGACGTACAAAAAGGTTCACATTTTTTTATAGCTGAGAAGAGACAACAAATTGTTCAATAAGCAAATAAATTACATAGGAGAGGTTGCAAATTGCAATAGTTCTCCACTTAGAGAAGGCAAAAGAAGAAATGCTTTAAAATCAAGTGATATTAAGGAGGCGTTCTAATGTATTATATAAAAAATAATTATTTTCAGAATCAAAATCATAAAACGTAAAAATCAAATTAAGGAATTGTTCGTTCAGAAATTTATTAATTTACGATAGGACAGGCAGTAATAGTCCTTCTATTACATGAGGCAAAAGTAGAAACGCATTTAAATCAAGTGATAATAAGAAGTTTGTTTTATATAGATCAAAAACGTAATTCCTCTCAGATTTAAAATCATAAGAATACAAAAAAGATTGATTTTTAAAATTCAGGATGCACTTGTCAGGCGAACTAAAAGAAGATGTCTTGGAGAATCAAATCAAACAATTGAATCACCTCATATGTCAATGTACCACCAGAGGAATCAGGTTGACGAAGAGTTACACTTGAAATCACACCATTAGCAGAGAGAACACATATTGCACGAGGCCCTTGCTGAGAGAAAGATATAACCTTCATAGTCACATCCTAGAACAATCGGAAGCAGAATCATTAATGCTGTAAATTTGAACTACAAGCTGTTAACCTAGATAGAAAATAATACATTATGTACATCATAACCAAAAAACATAGTACTATAATTGGTACTCGAAAAAAATAACTAAAATATGACTTAAGACAATGCCAAAGAGGGTTTCCTGTGCCTTAGAAATGAATGATGTATCTTAAGAGGCACACGAAATGCTTATTAAAAATGAATCTTGCAATATAATTGATGTCTAACTAAAATCTTACAGAAAGAGTGGTAAATTATCCTTTTTAGTAATTATGCCTAATCTTAGAAATGACTCTGATTTATTATCCACTACAGTGTAATTTGCAACAAAAGCTTTGAGATAACTGAAAAGGAGCAACACTAACTTGATAAGAATTAAAAATGAAAAGAGGGATAGAGATTATAAATTATTTGTTCTTCTAAGTAGCAAATCAATCAGTAATTTAGTAAAAATTTACCTCTCCAGCATTAGCCGTGATTATATGAGGGGTAAAATTAGAACCAACAGAACACGGAACCCATTCACCTACGATGAAATAACATTGAAGATTAGTAACTTGACACAAAGAACTTTCGAGCCAGCAATCAATTAAATTATACCAGCTGAAACAACAGAAGTACGTATAGTTTACATCAGCCAAAGCAGAAACCAGAAACAGTAAACTTGAAAGACGACTTCAACAAACTTTTGATTACTTTCATAGGCTTTGGCATGCAAATATTTCAAGACTGAGTGGAAATAGTGATCTTCGACCAAGATAAACTGTTGAACAAAATACAACCTCATTTTATGAATTAAACCCCCAATTTTGAGACCAGTAACAATAAAAAAAAAAAGAGCAAAGCACACATGGACTCTCTCTACAGAAGAAAAAGTTCCAAATTACGGCTACGAGTTTAAGATTCCCTCAATTCAACACCATCCAAAATAGAACAAGTCAGTCATTCACATTAGGAACTCAATTGAGGAATCTATTCACAGGCCCCACTTCTATACTCAGACATAATTTGCTAAAATTCCTTTAGAGAACATGACGGACAAGTATTAGTTACTATCGAATCCTCAGTACCAAACATGCATTTAAGTCTCAGAAGCGAAACACTAATTCCACTACAAACACAGATCAAGACATATAAAAGCTTCAGAAAAAAGAACACGCACTCAGTAATACTTGAACAGCCATATATAGTATTGATCAATTATCAATCTTTACCTTCCAACTCCATTCTAGAGTTCTGCGTCTTCTTGGTCGAGCCGACTGTATGTATTTTTCCGCGTTTCTGACCAGCCGAGAAGTCGATAACCGGAGGAGCAGAGGAAGAAATCGGCTTAGGGGAGATGACTTTGGTGACAGAGCCATCAGGGGCATATTTCCTAGGCCTCCCCCTCTTCTTCTTAACAGTGGTGGTGCCATCCAACCCGGCAGCCACTGCCGGTGACGGAGTGAAACCCACCTGCGGTGGCGTCACAATCACAGGTGGTAGTGGTTCCGATCCACTTACCTGGCTTGGATTCTCTGTGGTCCTTGGAGCCACATGATAATCTGAGGGAGCATCTGATCCCACCACTGTTACTCCACTGCTACTCATAGTACTTTCCTTACCTTCCATATAAATTCCAAGAAACAAAAAACTTACAATCAAATCTGTCTTCAAAAACACATTATTTTCTTAACCCAAGAAAATTTTCAAGATTTTTCTGAAATCAAAAAACTTTCGCAAAAAACAAGAAAAAAGTTAAAAATACTTAAAACCCAAAACCTAGATGAAGGATCCAAAAAAGATATCAACTTCAACACTTCCAAGCCCTTTCAAGTCTTGTAAAAGCTGAAAATGTTCATGAAGTTCAGAACAACGGAAAAAATGGAATTTTAGTCAAATAAATGTGAATTTATTTGAAAAAAAAATAATTAATTTTTTGGAGAAAACAGTGAGATTTAGAATAGAAAGATTTAATTTTTATTTTTTTTCCCTGGGGCTTTAAAGTTAATTTAAGGTTCCACTCTCCTCAGATTGTCCGAATTCTGATTTTAAAAATGTTAAAAATGGGGAAGAAATTATTAAATATTGGCCAAATGATCATTAATTGTTTGAAATCAAGGAAATTATGTATTTTGGTTAATAAAATGGTTATGTATTTTGGTTAATAAATGGTTGGAGTCCGATGAAAAAAATAATAATAAAAATATTAGTATTTAATTGTAGTTGGGAAAAGTGAAATTAGGTTGCCAAGGCTTGAAGACAAGCATCATTTTCTTTCTAATCTAAACTTAAAAAATAATAATTTACAGACATTACATCTGTATCATTTGTCAATTTTCTGCGATCCAAATACAGAACATAAGTAAATAGGAAAAGAATAAGAATAAAGCAACAGGGAAATTAGTTCTTGGAGACGTGGCAGCTAATCATTTGTTCCAACATTCTTCCCGCTCCAAATACTTTCCTCAAAATTGGCGACCCCTCAAAACTGGCTCCCGACGTCTCAAATGGAGTTGAATTTATTTCAGTTGATGAAGATGAAGGGTTATGGGAATTTTTTCAAGAAACTGAAGCTGAAGCACCCCCAGCATATTTTTGCTCCATATGGTGAAAAAATGAGTGAAATTTCTTCGTTGGAAACTCCATTTCCTCGCAGTTTGTTATGAATTATTTGTGTAATAATATTAGTTGGAGTTAAGAGGGTGAACTGATTTATAAAGAGTGACGGGAAATATTCAGTTGGATACTATGCTGGCTTCAAACAGTCAACAGATGCAAGGCTAAAATCGATTCCTTGAATAAGTAGTGTAAAGTTTGCAATGGCTTTTCTTTATTTCTGTCGCTATGCTGAATAATAATTTGGTGCTATGTTTATTTTAGAAGCTTTAAATTTTGGTGTCTGTTAGTCGAGATAGATTGTATCTTTCATCTGGAGTAGATGCCTGGGCTGCCTCCTCTGTCGGTTGCTCTTCATGTATCTTGAGATTGAGAGTGATTTGTGTTCAGTGGTTTAACGGTGGCCGGAGACGGTGAGGCGTTGGGCGGCGAAACATGCTGGAAGTGAGGGTTTCAATTTTTGGGAAAAATCATTGGAGGAATGAAAGCGAGCGAGACCGTCCGTCTTTTTAATTTCAGCCAGTTTTTTTTTTTTTAATGTGTGCCATGTCAGCCTGTGAAGGGCGTGTGGTACACATATCGTGATCGAATGAATAATACTATGAAAAATGCTACTCCTACACGTCTTGATACACAACTTGGTACACATTCCTCTCACATGGGGTGGGGTCCACAATCGCGGGCCCCACTCCCATGTGAGGGGGATGTGTACCAAAGATTTAAGAGTAGCATGGTTATAATATTATTCATAGTGAAAACTAACAGTAATGGTCTCACGTGACATACATACGATAATTTGTTATTTGATGCATTAATATGGTAAATTTTTATTGCCTCGTTCGTCAAATAACAAAATTGTCACATATATATCATGTAGGACGACTACCGATAGTTTTCACTATAAATTGCATTTCTCATAAGGAAAAATGGTTAAAATATTACACTTATTTGCTTGTAATTTATTTACCTTTTTGAGTTTCTTCTCCTTAGGCACAAAAAATTAAAAAAAAAAAAGAAAAAGAAATTTACCTTTGAGTGATAAGAGTACAAGAATTGTGTTTTGTTGATGTATAAAGGAGAGTCAAGTTATCAAGTCTTGAGTAGTCCAACACCATTTAAGCTTAATTCATGTGTCGCGTGGATTATTCAAATCGTAAATATGGATGTGTTTGGCTATTGTTTATAATTTGAATAAAAACCAAAATAAAGTACTTAATTTTATAATCAATTAAGTTTATTTGTACATAAATTATTTACACCTTTGTTGAAATCAAATCAATGGTCAAAATGCATGTTATCTTATCATCTGTCGAACTTTCTATCAAATTGACTGTACATGTGGCTTAATTCTTTTATAATTGAAATGTAAGATAGGTAACTTCTTAAATACAATAATATTTACAATGTTATGTGTATTGGATTACTCAATATAATAACATGATTATGAATAATATTACCAGTCAAAGAAGAATTAAACATATCATAGTTTGAATTAGTAAGAATTATATTTCCATTCATCTTATACCCTATGACTATTAATTTACTATAATTTGGATCTCAATGATAGTACTATATGTGTCTTAGTTTAATATTGATTTTATTATTTCTAATATTATAAAGAATTATTTCTTTTATTTTAAAATTGTGAAAAAAAAAAAAAAAAAAAAACAGAGCATTTTGATAGCTAGGCCTACATTAGTTGAATCTTTTGATGGTTAGGCCTGTATCATATATGGTGTAAAAATAGAGTTGATTGCCTTTTTTTCATATTCTCACTCCTGAACCCTGCCCTTTAAAACACAAACTTTTATATATTATTGTCTAAAATTAATATAACTCAACCAAACTAAAACACCATTCTTCACATGCCAAATTATTCTTTTAAAAGCAAACAATTCTATTGAGATGTGTAGCAAAAATCTGTTCGATAGGAAGTATAGGATGTAAGTGAATCTACTTCACGAGAGTATTGTTCATACGACTAAAAGAAAGCTTTAGCTAATCGATCGCATGCTAAGGAGTTTCCTTTAATATGAAAATGTATTTTCTTTTGCAACCCTGCTATTGTAGCTGCCTTCCTCCCTTCGTATTCGACTTTCAGAGTTTGAACATCTACCTTATGCGATCAGGAAACTGGTAGATAAGTTGGATATCTAAATAACAGAAGATCTTAGGCGAAAAAGAGAACATATAAAGTATAAACAAATTGAAAGATATGAAGGCTTGACCTATCAAACTACTTCTCAACCAAAACTGCTAGCCACTGTGACAAGGCTCTACCAGCCGTAGCCTACTCCTCTACGATAACTATTAAGGTAAAAACACCCCTTTGGATTTTATTTTTAGTTCAAGTGATCGATTACTTTAAGCCCCTGTTTGAAACCCATTTTTAGTAGAAATAATTTTTAGCATAGTGATTGATGTAAGAAATGTGTGGTGGAAAAGTGATGAAAAGTTTTTGATTTGTGTGTAATATTATTTTATTGAAGAATGTGTGGTTAAAATGAAGAATGAGAATGAGAATGATAAAGAGAATGGAAAATTAAAGGGTGTCTAACGGGGACTAACTAAAGTCAATAAATTATGTCAAATCCATATTGTTATTGTGTTCATAAATATAGCGTAATTGAAAAGGTTAGGCTTAAAAATCAAAATTGAATTACTTTTTGAAAAATTAAAAAGTTACTTTAAAAATGTAACCACTGTTTGATACACATTCTTTCAAAATACATTATTTTATAATTCATTTTCAACCACACATTTTTCAATAAAATAATATTTTCCATCATATCAATAACTTTTTCTTAGTTTTTAATAAAATATTTTCCATCATATCACTATTTAAAATACATTCATTCCTCAATAATATCTATCAAACACACTCGTAATATTGAAATTTAGCCCTATTTGAGCTCCTTTTTTTAAAAAAAGAAAAAAAAAAAACTCATTTTCCCTAAATCCATTTTCGATGAAGAGACAACGTTGACTTCTTGAGTTTCGGACGAGTTTGAGAACCTCGGAGAGATCTTTGAGGTAGTTTTCTAAGTGGAGAGTTTTATCTCCTTTCCTTGTTTCCTTAGACAGTATTTTAGCTCAAGTTGTACTGCTTCATCCTTGAGGCAGTGCCTTAGCACAAACTTCGTCTGTATAGTGCAAGGACCTCGATTTTGTTTGATTTCTTCATATTTGACCTCGTGAATTTTTATTTGACTTTCTTGTTGACTTTCTACCTATGTGGCTTGCTACGCAACACTTTTACTTTGAGCCTCAGAGGCGAGGCGTAACAGCTTTTGTGTTTAAGCTTTGGGTTTGAATGCAATGAGGAAGGTGGCCGCTTTACGTGGATATTGGTTTAGGGGGTGTGGGGATTGCAGTGTTATAAAACCTGGCTCGACTTAGCCTGTCGGATTGAAAAATTTGGTAACCTAAGCTGAGCTGGGCCATTCAGTTCAAATGTAGGTGACCCGATTTTTTTAATAGGTAAACCAACAGTTTTATGTCAAATCGCCAATTTGGTTGATCGGTGTAAATTTTTTGGATTTATGAATTAACCTTGAATCTCTAAAGTATATTTTATGTCTCCTAACCACTACAACACGAAACAATGTTGTTACTTTATTCGTAATAATATATATATCCCTCAAATCATTTATAGTTCTCTAAATATTTTGAAAAAGATCATAGTCCAATATTTTAGTTTATTTTATAGATATATTTTGTATTGAAAGATTAAGATAAATTGAATGTTTAAAATTTTATACTTTTAAAATAAATAAATAATTGGTGACAAATAACTTAAAATGTTTAATTTTATGAATCTAAAAGAAAAAAAAATTATACTTTGATTTTATTTTATAATTTTTAAGTATTGACACTTCGGTCCAACCATTGACCTGAAATCCAGTACCTCGACCTGTTTGATGCTCTGGTCTAGTTTATTAACTCTGGGGGTGGGATGGGGTACGAGGTGGGTTAGTGAAGAAGAAGAATTATATTCAATTTATTTGGGCTTGTTTGTATTTTTTAAAACATTTGGGACTATAGTTGCAATTTGGTTTTTATTTTCTTCCTCTTCTATTTTTGTTTTATTTAAATATGAGAGTATATTAGTCATTTCACAACTTTTTATTGAGAAAATGGATGACGGAGGTATTTCGCACCAAATATTCAAACAGTGACCTTTTGTGCTATTTTTAATAGGTGAAGAGGGTTGCACGGTATAATTAATAGGTAGGGGATTTTGAGCTAATTAGCCTAACATAAGTATAAAAGAATAAAACAAAATACATTGTATATATACTTCCATGACATGAAAGGTGTACAAGATTTTACAAAGAGAAATGTCATTTGTACACTCAAAATTGTACATCATATTTGAAACTTGCTATGCTTTAAAAAAAATGTTTTGAGAGAAAATTATATATTTTTTAAAACTGTCAAACTTGGTGCACACCAAACACGATTGGTTTACAAGACATTAAAAGTGTCAAAGTGCCGAATAAGAAGAAATATAAATTACTATTTCATTGAATTTTGTTCAAAATATAGTTTTCAAGCAATATAATGAAAAAATAAATGGAAAAATAAGTGAGCAAGGACGACACACAATCATTAATTTCATAAAAGTAATTCTATTTAGCACTATAGGTATTTAGCATCGGTCTAGATGTCAATTAGATATCATTAAATGATACGTTCATTTAAATCCAAAGTCAAAACATTCATTTAATTGCACCTATGATCACCTAAACTTGTGCTTCAGTACCATTGGTGTTAAATATTATTATTCTTTGATAAATAGCCATTAGTTAAAATAATAATAATTAATACAATGCATTAATTAGTTTTAAATAAAAAACAATGCCCTTTAAAAAAATTATTTATGTTAAAATGCTAACGAGTGGGTGTAGTACAATAATGTATCCACCTCTCTTTTTTCCTATTCTATTCTTGATTAATTATACGAATATTTTTTTGAAAATTTGAACCTCCCATCATCACTATTTCAAATTGTAGCTCAAGAAATATAAACAATTGGAATATTATAATTTGATTGTTAATTTTATATATGTATTCATAGGATCCATTTCACTTGATTAAAGAAGAAATATTCGTAATGAAATTTGTCAATTGTGCAGTCTTCTGTTATATGATTTAATATTAGAAACTTGTCGATATAAATTTTCACAAGATCTACAGATTTAATTTAACTATATGGGAATTAATTAAAGTGTGGCTCAATATGAGGGAGACTCATCGATTTTTTTAGGTTCGTTTGGTATGACTTTTGAAAATTCAAAAAACGGCTTTTTAGATTCAAAAGCTGCTTTTAGATGTGTTTGACTAATTTTATGAAAGTGCTTCTGATAATTAGAAGAACTTTTAGAGAAAGTTAATCCATTAGACTTTTACTTTTTCTAAAATCACTTTTGAAATAGAAAGCTTATTCCAAATAAAAATTAAGTTACCGTACTCCGAAAACTCTTCTACTTTGAGTAAAAGCAAAAATAAAAGTTATGCCGAACAATCCTTAGTATGATTCAATTCACAAGATTAAGTAAAAAAAATAAAACATTTAGAGCTTGTTTAGGTTTCAATATAATTTTCTTAATTTTAATCAGTATATTTACTATTATTGTTCATTTATTATTCATATATTTCGTGAGACACATTACCTATTTTCATTATAATTTTTTCTAGAGACGTATTTAATAGTAAAGAGATTTATTTCTTATCTTTCAATATTATATGATATGGTCAGAATTTACATGTTTTTATTACTTTGGGCCTTGGCCCTAATGAATTAAGTAGAAATTACACAATTCCCTACTTTT
>CAIGRQ010022898.1:0-18984 GCA_903798375.1 Fraxinus sp. D2006-0159 | reverse complement strand
ATCCAATTGTCCAATTCTTTTCTCGAATCTTCTTGATTACACTTATGTAAATGATAGATGGTGATTGGGGATTTATTTTCCAAACTCGGTGTTTTGTGGGTAGTACGATATGCAGTCTGACTATCGATAAATGGTATATGTCAGATTTGGCTAGTATCACGATGGGGGATAAATTGTGATTACATTTGCAAGAACACCCTGGGCCTTATAGGATTATTTGGTTGAAGGAGTGTGGGAATGTAGATGTGACCAAGCGAGTTTTATTGAATGTCATCATTAGGAGATATTGTGATGAATTTTGGTGTGATGTAGTTTCATTAAAATCTTTTCATATCTTGTTTGGGAAATCTTGGAGTTATGATAGGAAGGCTATTTATGATATGGAGAGGAACAGGTATTGGTTTCTTCAGGTTAAGGTAAAAATCACTTTGACTGGGTTGACACTAGAACAATCTATTACAGACTGATGGAAGGTGAGGGGTGAAGCAGAGGGAAAAAAGTACGAGAGTGAGATGATCACACCGCAAGAGAACACCGGAGTTGAATTGTAGGGGGAGTCCAGAAAAAAGGAAGTTGAGATGGAGGATGGTGAATTGAAAAATTCAGTTGATTTTGGAAAGAGTAAACCAATTAATGAGACGGAGCACGAGTAGACTGATACAAAAATTATAGAGCTGGTTGGGCAAATAATAGAAGAGTGTGTTAAGCAAATGGTTGAAAATATTTTGGGAAATACAGAGCAGAGTTTTATCGTTCCACATGATGTGGTGGAGACGATACACTATGAGTACGATGACCCATATCTCATTGTTGGGGAAGCTAACAAATTCAACCGTGTTTTTCTTAGTTTTTTCTTTCAGGTTGATCATTGTACGTGGAAGTTCATATAACATTATCTATGAGTGATTGTGTTTGTGCTACAATACATCCATACCTACAAAATGGATGGGTACCGTGTATCGATCCTATGCCATGGATGGAAAAAATTTCCATTTGATCCAGGTGGTGCAGTGATGAATTGGGTAGCAGGCTAATTATCCCCTATGCGATCATAAGGCACGGATTCGAGGATAAATCCTTTGGAAGAGAGAGTGGATGATATGATCCGGGACGGGCAATGACTTAGTCGAGTCACACGAGTCAAGGGTTCAAGCAATGGAGTTCAGATGAGTGAAGTTGACAAGCCAATGTTCAAGTTTCGTGAAGGGCTCGGGAGCCAAAACGAGCAGTGTGTATTAAAATGGACATAATTCTCAACTTGGCTGTCGGATTTTCGCCTATGAGTACAATTCGAAATCGTCATGAGATTTTGTACAAGGTTATGTGGGTGCATGGTACTTTTAGGCTTGCGGTCACACAGAAACATGTCGAGAACAAGTTGGCAGAAAACAAGAATTTTATCTTTTTTGGCAGTTTCCTATTTAACTTAAATACCATCTTTTTAGCCTCTTTTGTGATCTATTTGAATTAAGCAGGAGAAGATCTAGCTAAATTAGGGTTTTTCANTGTCGAGAACAAGTTGGCAGAAAACAAGAATTTTATCTTTTTTGGCAGTTTCCTATTTAACTTAAATACCATCTTTTTAGCCTCTTTTGTGATCTATTTGAATTAAGCAGGAGAAGATCTAGCTAAATTAGGGTTTTTCATAGTTTCATATAAGTAGGATCTATTATTATTCATTGTAAACAAGAATTTGATTATTTAAGAGAATTAAATTAAATTTGAGAGTTTTATTCCTCCATGTTCTTGGTGGTTTAAAGTTTTAACTTGAACTTATCAAAATGTTTCACAATCCTTTTGTGGCGTTCTCACTTCACGGTTCTTGTTCCGGGTAATCAACGGGTTGGATTTCTCACACGTAATCTCGATTCTTGATGCAGGTCAAACAACGGGTCAGGTTGATTACCCGAAACAAGAATTGTGAAGTGTGATTGCCATAAAAGGATTGCGGAACCTTTTGATAGTTCAAGTTAGAACTTTAAATCCCCAAGAACATGGATGAATAAAGCTCTCAAATTTAATTTAATTTTCACAAATAATCAAATTCTTGTTTACAATGAATAATAATAGATCATATTTATATAAAACTACGAAAAATCCTAATTTAGCTAGATAATCTCGTGCTTAATTGACATAGATCACAAAAGATGCTAAAAAGATGGTNAATTTAGCTAGATAATCTCGTGCTTAATTCAAATAGATACAAAAGATGCTAAAAAGATGGTATTTAAGTCAAATTAAGAAACTACCAAAAAAGATAAAATTCTCTTTTTCCGCTTACTTGTTCTCGGTATGTTTATGTGCGACCGTAAGCCCAAAAGTACTATGCACCCACATAGCCTTATGTAAAATTTCGTGATGATTTCGAATTATACTCGTGGGCAAAAATTCGACACCTGAGCTGAGAATTATGCCCATTTTAATTCACGCTACTCGTTTTCTTTCCAAATATCTTCTAAATCTTGAATCTAACTCGTTTCGACTCTCGAGCCATTCACGAAACTTGAACATTTGCTTGTCAACTTAACCCATCTGAACTCCATTGCTTAAACCCTTGACTCGTGTGACTGGACCAAGTAATTGCCTATCCCGGATCATATCACCCCATCCCTATGAGTGCGATTATATGGAATGTGAGAGGTGTAGCTAGTGTAGCTACCAATCAGTACATAAAGGGACTTATATAGCTTCATCATATTTATATTTTGGTTGTACTAGAACCTTTTCTACTTTAGCATAGATTTGATTACTTTCGGTGATATCTGTGCTTTGATACCGAAGTTCAGAATGAGTCAAACAAGATCTAGTTTTTTCAAATGTGGGGACCACTGTTATTGTTGTTGATGATCATCTCCAATTTCTTCACCTTAAAGTTGAGAATCCCAGACTAGCGCATCCCATCCATATGACTCCAGTTTATACTTTATGTGATGCTTCTATCAAAAGGGATTTTTAGGCGGTTATTCACCACATTTTCCCTCGATATAGATGACCCTTGGCTAGTTGGGGGAGACTTTAACGTTTGACTTTAACGTTATTACACATGATGGTGAACGCATTGATCATATACTCATGATCGAGGCACTATTGCATTCTTTAATATAATGTTTGACTATGGTTTAGAAGAAGTTGGTTTCCTTGGGAATCAGTTACTTGGACTAATGGTTGGGTTAGCAAGAGACTAGATAGGGTACTCATTAATTCTACAGTTTCATAGTTCTATTGACAACTTACAGTAAGGCACTTGAATTGGACTTTATCCAATCATTCACCTTTACTACTTCAGTGAGTTTTTTTATTATGATTTGGGACCCGAACTTTCAGACTCCTCAACGTTTTGACGAAATATCATGATTTTGCAGCCTTTGTCTATTATAAGTGGTCACTCCATACTTATCTTACTGGGATGGCTACTTTCTGGGAGAATTTCTACAGGCTGAAATAGAGACTGGGTTGGTAGAATCGACATGTGTTCAGTGATGTTTTCTAGTGGAAGAGGGATGCTGAGAATAGGGTTGATATGATAGAGATTGTATATGATAAAGACCATACTCCAGAGCATCGCAACTTACTGCATCATGCTCAGGTAGTTTGAACCAGACTTTATCTATTGAGATGTGTTTTTGGAAGTAAGAGGTCTGTTCTTATGGGTATGTGAGGGAGATCATAATACTTGATATTTCCATGCGATAGCTCAGGGACGTCTGACCAAATCGCGTATTAATTCATTAGGACGCATACCGGGGAAGTCTTAGCTACTCCTGGTGACATTGAAATTTCGACTATTTTCTTTTACCAATTCGTTCTGATATCATCCTCAGGATTTTAATAGAGAATGATAATTTGGCACTAAATTGTCTCTTTTTGATTCATGAGGTTCGTGAGATAATTTTCAATACAGATACTGACAGTGATGTCGACCTGGATGTTTCTCATCCTTATTTTTACAGCATTGCTTGGATATTATTCAGTACAACGTATACAGAACAATCTTGAATTTCTTTTATGGTAGCCATCTTCGACAGGTTTTTACCACTGCTACTAATGTGTTACTCTCTAAGAGGGACGGTGCTTATAGATGGTTTGACTTCAGACCCATCATTTTATGTTCACTGTTCAATAAGCTTATTAATAAGCTTTTGAACACTTTGTTGAGTACACTATTACCGCGCATTATCTCTCTTCCACAAAGTGGCTTCATCCCTTACCGCCTGATTGGGGACAATATTTTATTAGCTCATGAGCTTCTCTATACTTTGGATGCTAGAGTGCGAGGGGATAACATTATGCTAAAGCTAGACATGACTAAAGCATATGATCGCATGAACTTGGGCTTCATTTATTCTGTATTGGAGGCATTTGGATTTGACCAGATTTAGATTGATAGGATCAGGCGATGTATCTCGGAGTGTTGTTTTCCTATACTCCTAAATGGCCGCCCATGTGGTTTTTTTCCCTCCTCACGAGGGCTCAGACATGGTGATCCCATTTCGCCATCATTGTTCATCATCACTGCAGATTACTTCTCACACCTGCTCACTTAGAGGTTTCAGAAATATCTCAGTATGTGCTATTGGTATGGAGGTAATAATCTTGTCTCAAACCCTTCATCTGCTGATGATATGATCATATTTGCCAACTATAAAAAACAATCTATCAGGAGGATTCTTGATTGTTTAGAGCATTATAATGGGGTTTCTGGTCAGTTGGTAAATATGGACAAGAGCAGACTTATACTACCCAACGAACATCTATTAGTCAGGTCAGACGTTTGGATATTTTTACTAGATTTAGACACCAGTGACAACCTTTAACTTAGCTGAGGCCCCCTTATTTAAGGAAACCAATAGGAACTTCATTTATGGTGAACTTATCCAAAAGGTCAGGAACAGGATCTCAGGTTGGGCATCACGACTTTCATCACCTGGGGACAACATTACCTTGCTGAGGTTAGTGCTCTCTTCCATGCCATTACATTTTCTTCAGATTATACAGCCCCTAAGGCTATCCTGAAGAAACTTGAGAGCATCTTTACGAGTTTCATGTGAGATTCTAATGAGTAGGTGCGACTTTTACATTGGCGAAACTGTAAAAAGATTTTCCTTCCTACTGATGAGAATAGTTCAGGATTCAGGAGATTACAGGATGTGGTGGACACCTTCTCCATGAAGCTCTTGTGGTTGTTTCGTTCTCAGAGATAACTTCGGGCCCAGTTTTTACTAGGCAAGAATTATATATGGAAACATCATTCACTTGCAATAGTTCCCAACTTGATTTTTCCTACTTGGAATAGCCTGAAATCAGTTGGGCCCCGAACAATGACATATATTGCATGGCACCTTAGGACAGGTCATTATTGGATGGGTGAGACTACATTGACATCCCCAAATCCCACATTGAAAGCACATATCTACGAGGGTGTAAGATTTTTTTTATGATATTGGGTGGGATATAAGACGTTTATTATAGGTTCTCCATACTGGCTGTACAGATAGGGGCTATACTTTTATGTGCAAACTCCCTGAATCACATTGTTTGACGGGATACATCAAATGGTATCTTTGCTACCAAAATAGCATGGTAGCTCGTACGTACGGGACGTAAATATTAGGATTCGTATCAGTTACTCTGGAGCACCATTTTGCCAATTACTATCTCATTCTTTTACTGGAGACTATGGCAGGACCTTTTCTAGTAGATGTGGTTATTCAGAGGAGAATTGGATACCAGTTGGCCTCTCATTGCCAGTATTGTTATAAAATTGAGACTATCAGTCACATTTTCACTAGCAGTAGCATCTCCAATCAGGTATGACATCATTTTGAAGATATTTTTCTGATACCTATGAGTTCAAAAGAGGGCTTCAGATGGAGGTTCTAGAGATTATGGTATTCTGGACTGTATGTTCGTTGTGGACACATTTGCACTATCATTACTTTACTGATATTTTGGTTTCTTTAGACCGAGAATAATGATGCCAAGCATATGGGGATTGGTATGGTAGCCGAAGTAACATTTGGAGAGTTTATCGCATGATCCTTTTTCTTCATATGGGAAAGCTGTTTCGAGCTGTGTATTGGTAAGGAGACTTGACACTTGCACCCATTTTTGGTATTTCTTTGGACCTCTTCCCCATCTCCACCCGTTTTGGTTTGGTGACGCACTCCATCAGTCAGATCCGTCAAGATCAATACTGATGGAAGCATCAAGGATGGTTTTAAGAGCAGGGGAGACACCATCAGAGATCACACAAGTCACTGTATTAGGGCTTTCTCAGCTTCATACGAATCATGAATGATATTAGAGGCATAGCTCGTCTATTCTTGATGGGATTTTACTAGTTAGAGGACTCGGTCTTTTAGACATTTGGGAGTTTTACAATGATAACTCCCACTTGGAAGGATTACAAAAGTTCTATCTTGATCGCCTATACTTTGTTGACAAGTAACTACAATTTATGTAATTAGGGAAAAAGGAAAACGTTCTCAAAATATTTAAAATCAAAATACCTTAAAGTTATGTATTTCTTTGTACCTTCGTCTTCGTCTTTGACTTTATATTTGTTTTCCAATACATCTAAATCTCTTTAACCATGAGATTGAATGAACGGCTAAGACTTTATTATTGTAAATTCTTAATGGGATCTTATGAAAATTAAAATAGGTTGTAATTAGGTAGATATATATGAAGAACACTTGATTTGGACTTGAAGAGAGAGTCAAGCTAAGCCATTTTGTGTTTTGCTTGTAGTTCAAATTTTCTCTACCAACATTTTGTGCCTGTTTGGAAGGGATTTACTCAAGATTTGAGCTATTTTATGACTGTTGGCAACTCAGAAGTGGGTTTCATTGCTACTAGGCATTTAATGTCATCATGTGAAATTATAACATAAAAATGATAAGAGTCTATATTATATTACTTTGAATTACTTATACACATTTCTTCTCGACATTGTATTTGACTATTCTTAAAGGGAATATTTGAAAATAGTGATAATTTATTGGAAATGCCATAAAAAACAATGGCTACAATGGGGCTCAATTCTGAGTTTCCAACGGTCATAAAATGGCTTAAAAGCTTGGGAGAATCTCTCCTAGACATTGTCTTTCTTAACTCCTAAGCTTGTTCTCATTGCCCAAATCCCTTTTAGACTTTATTTCACCTTCTTAACTCACATATTTAGCTCTCTAAGTTATCCCCAATTGATTCCAAGTTCAAGGGACAGCAAAGTAAGCAAAGAAAAGTCGAAATGAATAAGTTGAAGCTAAAACCGAGTTTTGCTCGCGATTTTTGTGCAAGCTGTTAATTTTTAGAGTCTTATGATTTCGTAAACTTTTGCTCTTGTTTGTAATCATGTCGTGGTGTTATTATTGTTAAAAAAGGGTATATTTGGTTGCAAGAACTTGAATGAAACAACCACAAACAAATATTGGATATTTCCTGACTTTTGGTTAACCAATCCTTCATTTTGGGTAATATTTTGAGTAAATTTGTATTTATCGTTGTATGGCTTGGTACACATGATATTAACATCGAGAAGCAACAATAAAATGATCTAATAGAAAATAAAAGTGCAGAGATTAAAGACAACCCAAGCGATTTCTTTTAGCTCAAGCCCCAGAGGTTCGATGACCACTTATAACGCCTACATTCCCTTTTGAGCATCCAATAAATTAGATTATGCTGGGATCCACTATATAGCCCAAATCACCAACGAAATGTTATAAATAGACTACGATTGTTCCACGAAGAATCACCAAGAATCTTCACAAACCAACTGAAAATGGTAAGTTAAGAGAGCTCAAGCTCTCTTATAAATATTCACTTAGAATATCACAAAATAGGGGCTAAAGATTACATATCGTAAGTCTCAAATCAGGGGTTTGAGAGAAGAAGAAGAAGAACATAAGAGAGAACTCTAGAGAGACGAGAAAACTTCCTTCAAAACCATAGCACTCAGCTTGAATGAAAACCCTCAAACGAGTGCCAAGTGAAACAATAACAATAATAATAGAACCATCTAGAAGCCAAAGATCAATGACCAAGATGTAACCACGCGTCTCAATCCAGTTAAAGATGCATCATTAATAAAGTTGCAACTACCATAAACACGACTTCAATTCAAATTCTGGAAGCACCAATATTCGAACACGGTTCGAATATTACATTATCCACTTTGCTACCAGAAATTGGGACTATAGTGCAGCCAAGAGCATAACCTTAATTTAACTTTTCATTTGCTTTAAATACATGTACATGCATTACAAACAATCAGCATATATAAGTTTCAAGTAGTTAACAAATTTATTTAAAGAAATCGCTTTTGTACCCATATCAGATGGATTAAGCTGAGTTGTAACTTTACCAATTATAAGAATTACTTTTGAAATAACATCTCTTATAAAATGATGTTTTGCTCTATCATGAAACATATGATTTTTGCTAAGATGAATAGCACTTTATTGTCAGAAAACAATATAGCATGATTATCAACAAAGACAAGTTCGGATAATAAACCATTTAACCACATTCCCTCTTTTATATCATCAGTAGTAGTAAAATATTATGCTTCTGTGGAAGATAGAACAACTTTTTGAAGTTTTGATTTCTAGCTAATAGTTGTTCCACATAAGGTATAAAAATAGGATAAAGTTGATCTCTTATAAAGTTGATCTCTTATTATCTCTATCCCAGCAAAATTAGAATTTGTATATCCCTTTAAAGTTACACCATCTTTATCTGATTTAAATATCAAACCTAAGTTAGGTGTACCTTTAAGATATCTTAATATCCATTTTAAAGCATTTCAGTGTTCTTCCCCAGGGTTATTCATAAATATGCCTAATATGTTAATACTAAATGCAAGATCAGGTACAGTACAAATCATCAAATACATGACAGAACCAATAGCATTTACATAAGGAACTTTAAACATTCTAGCATATTCATCTTCAGATTTAGGGCAATGTTTAGAAGATAACTGAAAATGATTAGCTCGGTAATGTTAAGGTTACAGTCTTGCATGTTAACTTTTTTCAAAACTTAACCACATAATCATGTTGATTCAAGAATAGAAAGTTTCTTTCTTTATTTCTCCAAATCTGCGTGCCTAATATCTTTTTAGCAAAACCAAGATCCTTCATTTCAAATTCAAATCTCAATTTCAATTTAATATTATCAATCTCAGACTTCACAACTGACAAACAACATATCATCTACATAAAGAACTAAATACAAAGAATTTTTACCTCCATCACCTTTACATTATAAACATGTGTCATATTGACTCATTTCAAAACCAAGTTTCAGAACAAATGTATCAAACCTTTTGTATCACTGTTTAGGTGTTTGTTTTAAACCATGTAACAATCTCTTCAATAGACAAACAATATTATCGGGATCTTCTATTTCAAAACCAACGAGCTGTTTCATGTAAATTATTTCATCTAACTCACCATACAAGAAAGTAGTTTTAACATCTAATTGATCAAATTCCCATTTAAATACAGCAACAAGCACAAGCAAGCATCTAACCGTAGTATATTTCAAAACAAGAGAAAATGTTAATCTAATCAACACCATCTTTTTAAGTAAAACCTTTTGCAACAAGTCTAGTTTTATATCTTATATTTTTACCATCTCCATCTCTTTGTTTTATTTTATAGATCTACTTATTGCCAATTATTTTCCGCCCTTTAGGCCTATTAACAAGTTCCCAAGTTTTGTCTTTAAGAAGTGAAGACGTTTCATCTTCCATGACTGCTATCCAATTTTTACTTTCTTCATGCTTAATGACATCATCATAGGAGTTTGGCTCATTTTCAAATTGTTCTTGATAAGTGAAAAATGAAACAAAATTATCACTGTCAAATTTATTAGAAGGTTTAATACGTCTCCTCTCTCTATCTCTTGTGAGTTGATACTCATCAAAGGGGGGGTAGTAGGATCAAATTGGTCAAATTGATCAACTTCTTGATCATTTTCAATTTCAGGTATAGAAACATTTTCTTCAAGATCAGTTTCATCTACTACAGGTATAGGTGTATCTTGCTCAATTAAGAAGAGTCCACCTCAATTTAACCATTTTTATTAGTTAATACATTTTCTTTTCCTTCTAAACATGGCATTAAAGATTTATTGAAAGTAACATTTTTTCTAACAATGACTCCATACCCTTTTCACATTTTACCCATAATCTATAGCCTTTAACATGTTCATCATAACCAAAGAAAACATATTTAAGTGATCTAGATTCTAAATTTTCAATGTTTTGATGAACATATGCAGTATGACCAAACACTTTTAGATGGGAGTAATTCACAGAACTATTAAACCAAACAATTCAGATACTTCAAAATTTAAAGTTTTGAAAGGACTTCTATCAACAAGATACACATCAGCTTTAACTGCTTCACCCCAAAACAATTTAGGTAAATCATAACTCAAAAGCATACATCTAACTTTGTTTAATAGAGTTCTATTTATTCTTTCAGCTATTCCATTTTGTTGAGGAGTATATGTGACAGTTTTATGCCTCAAAATACCATGTTCTTTTAAAAAATTATTGAATTCATGATAGCAAAATTCCAAGCCATTGTCAATCCTTAAAATTTTTATTTTATGATCAATTTCATTTTCAATTTGAATTTTTCAATCCTTAAAAGCACAAAACATTTCATCTTTAATTTTTAATAAGAAAATTCAATTTTTCCTCGAAAAATTATCAATAATCAGTAAATAATATCTAAAACTAGATAAAGTGGACATATCAGCTGGACCCCACAAATCAGCATGTAAATATTCCAATATTTGTTTGAATTTATGAATTTCACTTGAAAAGGGTAGTTTGACTTATTTTCTTATAACACATTGTTCACAAGAACCAAATTCACCAATATTTAGTTTTCGAAGAACTCCTTTTATATGTAAAGAATTCAAACACTTTTTACCAATATGGCCAAGTCTATAATGCCATAATTTTGCAAGTGTAAAGTTTTCAGATACAACAGAAGCAGTTAAACCAAGTAGTGGTTTAGCTTTCAGAAAATAGAAGCCATGTCTCATAGGGGTGCTAATGATTAAATCACTGCCCCTAAGAATTTTAATATCTTTGACCCAAATTTATGTTAAACTTCATATCATCTAACATACTTAAGGATGCTAGATTCATCTTGAAATCAGGAATATACCTAGTTCCTTTTAGGGATAGAACATTACCATTATTCAATAATAATTTGGTACCCATCCCTCTAACTTTACAGGTAATATTATTTCCCATTATAACTTTTCCTCCAATGGTTTTCTCAAACTCAAGAAAACAGTTTTTATTTGGGTACATATGAAAGAAACAACTTGAGTCAAGTATTCATTCATCACTTAGTTACTTTTCCACATTAACAAGGACTAGACCAGTTTTAGGCTTAGCTTTATTATACACTAAAGTATTACTCCCATCAGCAAACTTCTTTCTTTTGAATAATTTTTCTTCCTAAAACAATCTTCAACAAAATGACCCAACTTCTCACAATTATAACACTTCTTACCTTTAACCTTATTTTTGGACTTATTCTTCTCACTCAATTTATTTTTATTTTCAATAAAAGACTTATAGCGATAATTTGATTAACCAAAAACTTTCCCTTTTACTAAGAAATTATCTCCATTTTGACTATTACTAGAATCAGCTTTCATCTCTGGAGCCTTATTTCTTAGAGAATTTATTATGATATACGTACTAAGTTCTTCCCTACCATACTTTAGAGCAACCTTGTCAACAATCTAGAAGTAGATTTTGTTTCACCAATACTTTTTATCACGTATTCAACTAAATACAAAAAAACAGTATTTCAAACGACTTCTTCAAGTTTAATTTTCTTTGTAGGAAGTAAGTCGGAGTGCCAGCTATCATCTAAAGCCCCAACGCATCTCGTTTGCATTAAAATTGCCTTTATTTTTTGACTCCACATATTGAAATCACCTTTTATATCAAATTGACTAACTCCAAACTTAGCAGAAGCCACAAATTGAAGACAATTNCGCATCTCATTTGCATTAAAATTGCCATTATTTTTTGACTCCACATATTGAAATCACCTTTTATATCAAATTGACTAACTCCAAACTTAGCAAAAGCCACAAATTGAAGACAATTTTCACAAATTGTAAAGAACGGTAAGAGTACAGATTGATGTTCAAATCACAGTTTTCGCTTAGTAAAACAAGATTTTACAAATTTCAAGCACACAAGGAGAATATGCAGGTCAAGACTAAAAAAACACAATAACAAAGATCACAAATTTTTATTTCAATTTTCAAAGATTCTTCCTACAAGATCCTCCAAGTACACACTCATACTTGATTTATCTCATATTCTCAAGTCCTCGTAGGAGCCTTTGGACAAAGATTAATCTCAAGAGGGTTATTGTGTACAATAAATCAAGGAAAAAATCAAGAAGTCCTAATTTTTGAAAAGTGAACTTTACATAAATTTAGAAATATCTCACCCAACGAGTTTAGAAAACTTGTTTTTTTCCAATCTTGCTTGACAACAATTCCAAAAAATTCAAATCTGTTGCAGATCAACTAGTTTCTCCAAGACCCATGCATCTTGCTCCTCCATATGGCTCTGATGTCACTGTAGGGTCAGGAACGCAAGACATTAATGTTGAGAAGCAACAATAAAATGACTTCACAGAAAATAAAAGTGCAGAAATTAAAGACAACACAAGCGATTTCTTTCAGCCTAAGCCTCGAAGGTTGGGCGACCACTTCTAATGCCTATATCTCCTATTGAGCATCTAATAAATTGGATTATGCTCGGTTCCACTATATAGCCAAAAATGGCAATGAAAGGTTACAAATGTTTAATCAATACAATAAGATAATATAAGAACACTTATCTCTCAAAGACACAATGATTGATCCACGAAGAATCATCAAGAATCTTCACAAGCTCACTAAAAACAGTAACTCAAGAGAACTCAAAACTCTCTTACAAATATTCACTCGGAATATCACAAAACAGGAGCTAAAGATTGTAGATCGTAAGTCTCAAATCATGAATTTGAGAGAAGAAGAAGAATAACAGAAGAGATAACCCTAGACAGACAAGAGAACTTCCTTTAAAACCATAGCACTTGGTCAGAATGAAAACCCTTAAAGGAGTGTCAAGTGAAACGATACTAATAATAGAACCATCCAGAAGCCAAAGATCAACGGCTAAGATGTAACCACGTGTCTCAGTCTAGTTAAAAATGCATCATTAATAGAGTTTCAATTACTATAAACACGACTTCAACACAAGCACCAATATTCGAACCAGGGTTTGAATCTTACAATCGCTAATGCTTTAATGTAAAAGTTAAGGGTATGAAGATGAATTTTTATGGGTCAGTACCTAAGTTATGGTATGCTAAATTTATAGAAACTTAGCACAAAAACTATAAGACATCAAGATTCTCAATCTGCCAAAGTTGATATTTTACATTTTCTACCTCTTTATTTTGTTATAGGAGTCTCATGCTTGGGGACTTGATTTGGCTACGTTCTAGAGTCATAGTGTTAAGTTGCGGAGTCTAATTATTGTCATTTCACAAAACTGACTGCAGATCGACCTCGTTGTCGATCACCGCAGTGAGGTCTTCATATAGAGCTTACTTATTGCTGAACTTAATTTAATTAAGGACTATTTATGAATTTTTATTCTTGCAAAATTTTATTAACGAATTGGAGTTCTTGTAATATTTGATTTTGCCTTAATTTATCTTATAAATAGGGATCGTCTTTAAACTTTATTATTATCATCAAAAAGGAGGGAAAGAGAGGTTAGAGTAGATGTGTATGCAATTTTCTCTTGTAATTTTTTTTTTATCATAGTGAATTGTTGCTGTGGCGAGAGAGGACGTAATCTCATATTAAAGCGAACCTTTATAAATCTTACGTATTTTTGAGTGTTTATTTTCTTTCTTTAAATTAATTGCTATTAGTGGAATATAATTAGGGTTTATAATTTTCAACACATAGTACCTCAATTATATGATGTTTGCATCTATTTGTACGTAGAGATTGTGAGAGTTATGGTGCTATTCTAGGTTTCAGTTTGTAACTTGAAAAGTTTGAAAGTTAGCTAACTTTGCCTTGATATAAACTATAAAGGTCTTAATATCAAGCCTCTATTTACAAATTAAAAATATGATTTTAATCTCAAGTCAAAGTCAACAATTAATTTTAATCACACATTTCATCAACCTTTATTCAAATTTACTAAAAATCTGCAACAAATAGGGGCTAAATTAAGTACTTGGAGTCTACCAATTTCAGGACAAATATTTTATGTAAATGCTTGTTTTGTACAAAAATAAATAAAACTTATTCATATCGTAATATTTTGTCGATTCATTAATAAAAACGAAAAAGAGCTAGATTTTCAAGTATAAAAAGGATAAACTCTTAACAAGAATGTAAATGTTAAGTTATACATTATGGGAGAAACAAAAAGTATCATTAAAAAAACTAACAAAATGAAAGTTCTTACTAATTACATAGAATTCAAAATTTCTCCAATCATACGATGGTAGGCAGTTAGCTTCAGTCTATATTCTAGGATCGTTACTGCCTTCTGCTAGTAACTTGAAAACCTAACTGCCTTAACACTTCCTTATCTCTAATTCATACAATGGTAGAGTTTTGTGTTGAATTCTTTCCTCACTTTCATAATTTAAATCTTTCTTGGATCTATCTATTCTCCTCATTTTCTAAGTTTCAGACCCAATGCATATTTTCTATTATTAGACACATTTGTTCGATAAAAATCAAACATTGGTATATTACTCAACAGCTCCTTTTTACATTGGATCTATCATACATTGGTATATTATTCAAGAGCTCCTTTTTACATTGGATCTATCTATTCTCCTCATTTTCTAAGTTTCAGACCCAATTCATATTTTCTATTAGACACATTTGTTCGATAAAAATCAAATAACTCAATCACGAAATTAAAAAGAGAGTAAAGTATCACCTAAAAATAGGTAGCAATCAACAACACTGTGATTTTTTCCCCTTCAAATAGGAATTCTCATATAGAAAGCAACATTTTGTTAGGACCATAATTTATTTATTTATTTATTTTTTTTTTGATAACCGTGGATGTCCGGGCCAGTTTGCGCGCACCTCGACTAATCCCACGAGGCCCTGAAGTTTACGATCGAGTACTCACCTCAGTGGTCCTGAATGGATATTTTGTTAGGACCATAAAATATGAATTTCTTCAAACAAACTTTAAGAAGCTTAGTTATCATCGAAAGAAAAAAAAAAAAACTATAAGATTCACATAATTGGCAAATTAACAACGATTCAATATCAATCATGATCTCATGTCCACTGTGGATAAGAGATCAATTTTAATTACGATTCATTATAGCTAGTTGGGATATAAATAATTATGTTCCCCAAAGAGTTTAAAAACATCTTTTTTCCCCTTTTCCGGCACAAATCTTGCTACATTTTCAATACTTGAACAACAACTAATTCTCGAGGTTCAAAGCTCGAAAACTCAATCAAAGACGAGGATGGACAGATTTTCTAATTTGCGCAACAACCAGGAAATAGGTTAAAGTGCTCTACTTCTAAATCATAAAAATACTTCAGTAGTATATAAACAAGAATAATGCTACTATTTTCGTCGCATAAAATAGACTTATTTCTATTTTTAAAGAAATCCAATATATATATAGTTTAGAATATATAAAATTTTCTTATATTTTTTCTAATATAGCTCTACATTAAATAATTGTTTAAATAATCTCCGTTTGGCCCCCCATTATTTATATGTTATAATGAGAGGAATAGTAATTTTTATTTTATTTTTAGAATGCGTGGTTAAAAAAAATAAGATTTTTTTTTTTTTTTAAATTTACCGGTATTATTATTTTATTGAAAAATGTGTTGTTGATAAGAAGAAATAAAAAATAAATTATAATTAGGAGGCCAAAAGGTAGCTAGGATTAGTTTATTTGTTGATAACAAGGTAATTAAATAGGGGCATATTAAAAAATGGAAAAAAAAATCTATATTTTCAATAAGGAAAGAGCAATGCTATTCATACTTATGACGCTTGTTATCAGAGGCATTCACTTGTTAATTGAGGTAACAAAATTATAAAAAATTAATATCTCAAATTACAAACTGTCACATAGGATGTCATGTCGAACGACTATTAATGTAGCTGTCGACTGTGGTCTATAATTTAGGACATATATATAAAAATCAAATCTATCTTTTTGAAATGAAAATAGTATTTACAGTAAGTCTATTTGTATATGATGATTCATCCTGTACACCGTCCAGATGCAGTGCTGACAGCGCTGCATTCGACATTGCCAAAAAGGTACAATGTTGGCAGCCAACACTGCATCCGGATCTCGTACAAAGTAATTCACCTTGTACAAGTAGTAGATCTCTAGTATTTTATACACGTTGAACATCAAGTGTCCACATATCATATATTTCTTGCTCTATAAATAAATCTTCCATTTTACCCTCAAAATAACCAATCTTTAAAACAGACTTAACAGAACATCAATTCATTTTAACTAAATTCTGTGCCTCCCGCGCTAAAAACCAATTTATGCTCCTCCGTACAATCAATACTAACACACCATTCAATTCCCTTCACTCTTCTCCTTCAAGAATTTTCTTACTTTCCCTTCGCTCGTCTCTTTCTCTCTGTTCGTCAAGAAAAGGTGAGTTTCTTCTCATTCTCTTCACAACATTCTCTCCAGTAAGGATGCTTTCTTCATTGCAAGTTTTGTATCACTTTTTATCATTATAATTTCACATTTGCTACGATCACTTAATCTTCAATACCTATGCAAGAAATTTCTCTGGGTTTTTTCCCATAATTTTCTTCCACCCGTTAACATTTAATTCTAATGGGATTGTTCCTATGTATTTGACTTTTCATATCTTTCTTGCCTCTTTTCACTGTACGATGCTCCATGATGATATGCGAAGTATGATGAGCTATTAGATTTAATTCTTAGTTACAATATGAATTTTTGTGTTTCATGATTCTTGAATGGTTGTTTATTCATTTGCATGTTATGCAATTCATACGTAGTCTAATTTTCTTGGTTATGTTTGATTGGTGACATTTTGAAACCGGTGTTGGAATTTGGTAAAAAAGACTTAACATATTTAAGATAATTTATGGAAGAACAAAATCAGAAATAATAGGGAAGGTAGTAGGTTTAGGTAGACTCAAGAACACATTTATTAAATCTATCAGTGTCAATTATCCGGTTCATTTTTCCTTCTCACGAGTGCTTTCAGCTTGATTTAAGTGAACTGCAGATTTTCGATAGACAAAATTTAACAATCAATAACTTAACAGTGTTTTTTAATCCGTATTTTATTGTGAAGTAGGTGAAGCTGTTCCTTTGGAAGATCGGGAATGGATGAACAAGAATACCGCGTAGCATTTGATATTGAACCTCCTGCAATTGGAACTTCGCCAGAAATTGCAATTGGAATCAATATCGGTACCTCTCAATGTACTGTGGCAGTTTGGAATGGCTCTCAGGTGGAGATCCTCAGAAACAACCCCCCGGCTAATGTGTACGAGATGTTTTCCATTTTCAACATGAAACGTCTAATTGGTAGACACGACATGGAGCCTGCTGTTCATGCGGGCATAAACCTTCCATTTCCAGTACAGAACTTAAAAATTGGTGCAAGACTATTGTTTGCTGCATTAGTGAATAAGATGTGGAAGTTTATTAATGTTGAAGAAGGTCTTGAAATATTAATTGGTGAACTAAAATTCATGGCTGAAACCCAGCTCCAGCATTCAATAGAAAAAGTAGTCTTGACAGTCCCAGTATCATTTAACCGACTCCAATTGAGAATAATTACAAAGGCATGTCATGCGCTTGGCCTTAGTGTTCTAAGTTTGATTCCTGAACCGACTGCTGTTGCAATGTTATATGCACAGCAGCAGAAGCAGAAGCAGAATGTGCACGAGAACATGGGCAGCTGTAGTGAAAAGATTGCACTTATTTTCAATATGGGTGCTGGATTTTGTGATGTAGCTCTCGTGACCGTAACAGGAGGAGTTTGCCGGACACGGGGCTTGGCCGGAGGTACCTTAGGAGGGGAAGACATACTCCAAAATACGATGCGTCACCTCTTGCCTGATATGAATAGATACTTCTCGAGACACAGTATTAACGAAATACGGAAAATGCGAACTTCCACCCAGGATGCCATCCACAAGCTTTCAATCGAACCTAGTGCTGAAATTGATGTTAACTTTGAAAATGGAAGTAAAATATTCAAGGTCCTCAATAGAAAGGAATTTGAGGAAGTCAACCAGAATGTGTTTGAAAAATGCGCTAGTCTGATCAACCAGTGTTTACATGATGCAGAGATAGAAGCTGACAAAGTAGATGACGTAATTCTTGTTGGTGGTTGCTCAAATATCCCGAAGATACAGAAAATGGTTATTGATATATTTAGAAAAGAACTTTACTTGGGAATGAACCCTCTAGAGGCTGCAGTGTGCGGGGCAGCACTTGAAGGTGCAGTGACTTCTGGTGTACAAAATCCTTCAGGGATTTTGGATTTGTCATGGACTAAAAAAACTCCAATGAGTTTTGGTATTAGAGCAGATGGAAACAACTTCATAACTATTATGCCCAAAAATACTGAATTACCTGCAAGTGAAGACTTGTTGCTCACAACATTGCATGATAATCAAACAGAGGCATTAATATTCGTCTACGAGGGTAATGAGACATCAGTTGAAAAGAACCATCTCTTAGGATATTTCAAGTACAACGGAATACCTCAGGCTCCTAAGGGTGATCAGGTTATTAAAGTGTGCATAACCAATTTTGGTTTGTATCATCTGCAAGTTATTACTGCAAGGGTGATCTGTAACGATAAGCTTACTGCTCCTACGGTAGAGCGGATGCCAAATGTTGA
>CAIGRQ010022854.1:0-10819 GCA_903798375.1 Fraxinus sp. D2006-0159 | reverse complement strand
AAAACAACTATTTGAACAACAGAAACAAGGGCAACAAGATCACCATGAAGACATCTAATCCATGAAATCCTATGTAGATTCCAGCATAGATTCAATCAAATCTTATATTGATGAACGGGATAAGAACATGATGGATCAATTGTCTATTTGGAAATCTAATATGGAAGCTATTATAAGCTCTCTACAACATGATGTTCTATAAATAAGAGCCAAGGAGACGGTCAATCTTCATCGTCATCCAAATCTCCTTTCGAAGACTTTTTTATTGATAGATACATAACTATGAAAGATTGGATAAAGAAAAATTCATCAGAGTAGTACGTCACATATTACAATTCTCATTCTATTGTATTCAAATTAATTCAAATTTCGTTCTGCAATCAGTACTGGGATGATGGAAGTGGGAACAATTATGGACAAGATATANTTTGGAAATCTAATATGGAAGCTATTATAAGCTCTCTACAACATGATGTTCTATAAATAAGAGCCGAGGAGACGGTCAATCTTCATCGTCATCCAAATCTCCTTTCGAAGACTTTTTTATTGATAGATACATAACTATGAAAGATTGGATAAAGAAAAATTCATCAGAGTAGTACGTCACATATTACAATTCTCATTCTATTGTATTCAAATTAATTCAAATTTCGTTCTGCAATCAGTACTGGGATGATGGAAGTGGGAACAATTATGGACAAGATATACTACAGGCTATACAAAATACATCTGAAAATCTACATGTTGTGGTTAGTTAAATTCACAAATGAATAGTAATTGGCGGATTGCCTCTTTTAATGGGAATTAGGGATAGATGGGGATAAAATGGGAAAATCATTAATTGGTGGAGATAAAATGGGAAGGCAAAATGCTTCACAAATGAACAGTGCTCAGCGGATTGCCTCTTTTATATTAGTAGGGATCTTCTAAAAATATAAATGTAGAAAGAATAAATTATGTGAGTTAGATAGATGACTAAAGCACCGTCCATAGTTCCCAACAACATCACTGTTGATATTATCGTTGATAATCATTGATGAAAGTGAGTCAATGACCACCAACAGTATCACTATCGACAATTATATTTGAATTACCAAAATATATTAATTTCAATTAGAATCACCAACATATTATTGGGTTACCAATTGTTTCTCGCCGATTATTGAAGAAACGTCAATACTTTTTCACATCACTAGCAACATTACATCAATAATCGCTGGTTAAGGTGCATGGGATAATCAGCAATTGTATCACTATCAATGATTACATCTAAGCCCCTGTTTGATGTGCATTAAAATGAGACTAAAGAAGATACAGTTGAAATAACTTAAATAAATTTTGATTCCCATTTTAGGTAGCCTTTAATATATTATAGATTGTAGAAGGAAATATAGATACGTGTATTTAAAAAAAAATTACTCATTTAATTTTGGATAAATAATTTATTATTATTATTTTTTGAGTGAAGTCACATATAAAGTTTTTATACTTAGCCAAACATGCACGTGGGAGAAGGCCAGGACGATTTTTTTAATGCAGTTGAGACGGCATATTGCCCCTATATTTTGGGAATAAAATCAGATTTTAGTATATTTTGGTAAAGATTGAAGAAATATGTGTTGAAACTAATTATTGACTTTAACGTGTATTAAATTTTAATCTCTCCAAACAGGACAATATGTTATTTTGTGTTTCTATTCATGTCCCTTTGGTCGGTCTCCATACCGCTAAATACAAAATTCAATAATAATAATAATTTTACTTCCAAGTTCCAACAAATAATGTACGCAGTATGTATTTAAATAAAGATGAAATTATTAAGATACCAAGTAATATTTGCATCTTCGCTACCGTCTACCTTGGTTTTTTCCAAAGCTTGACTTTATTTACATTCATGATTGTCTCTTGACAATTTTATATTTCCATATTGAGTTTTTCTTTCTTTTGCTAGAGGAGGGTTCGTGTCTAGTAAACTCGAGCTATTGAAAGATGTCATGTTTCCCGTGTTTTACATGAATATTGTGGAAAGATTGTGTAGATTTCTACTTAACATTGCACTAGACATCCTTCGACAACTCAAGCCTGAACATAGGACATATGTTCGGCTAGTGGTGTTACTAATGTTTGGACTTATGTCTCCTAGACAAACAATAAACATTCAGCATTTTGTGGTTCGAGGATGGTGTTCAAGTACAATGAGAGATTTTCTAACATGTATCTTAACACGAATAATTCTTCATTAGGCCACTCACAAAAGGGTGGGCTCCATATGTATTAAAAAAAAAAAAATAGCGCAGACTCCACCTGTGTGTGTTGCCTGGCAGGACCTATGAAACTGGTCCCTGTACACCAAGCAGAATTCATCTTAACACTTTAGCGGACCTCATTCATGCAATCAAAGTTGACAAATTTAACACGAACCTAATTGTGTACACTTTAGTGGACCATGAAATGGACAATTATATCACGTACTTTCCCTCTTCGATTGTGTTACTCGCTTGCCGTTCCACTTGTCAAATGTGTCTTTTTTACAGACAAATTAGTTTTTATCCATCTACTGATATAATGTCCATAATGTTAGAACCTCACAAGTAAAGAGAATGCAAGGACTAGTGAAATTTTCAACTGTCATTTCAAGTTTCAACAGTTGAAATTTAATTACAATAAAATATATAACTAAAACTTATTCTTGTGAATGTAGAGATCTGTTAAAGTATTGTGGATAAGAGAATAAATTTTCCTTAATACAATTGAAATTTGGTCTTCGTTTTCTCAAACACCTGTTCGGCTATAATGGCTTCTTTACCATCAGCTCTTTTGATCTCCAAGTTAGCCTTCTGATAAAACCCGGTACCTCTCAGTGCATCAGCAATAAAATCATCAAATCCGATGGCAATGGCAGCTTCCGCTTTGGCTCCATATACCAACCTCTGGTTGAAAAAGCAAAAAGAAAAAAAACATGGGAACGTGATTCAATCCAATCCAACTTACCAAACATGTCATAGGGTTGAAATAATAATGGTATGCAATAAGAAAAGGTGATTCAGTGACTGAACCTTAATTCTTGAGAGATGGATAGCACCAAAGCACATAGGACATGGCTCACACGAAGCATAAATCTCACAGTCAGAGAGCTCAATTTTGTTTAGCTTTTTACATGCCTGGAGATGGATCATTGCAAGCATGAGACGACAATTTATAGAGTGATAACGACATAAATCTGCAAAACATCAACTCGGGAAGTAAATGGATGACATTTTTTATATGAAGAACATTGACCATCAAATGTAGGTTTTGATAAAATACAATTCTCTCCTATAAGAGCAACTTGGACGATTAAGAGCATGGCAGTAACCAACATAGCAATTGCAACATCAAAAAGGAGATTTTTATCATTTGACATTAAAATAAACAGTTATCCACTAAACCTAGATCCACGTATTTCCCTTGAAGGAAAAACAAGGAAAAAGAACATTGTCATTTGAAAGTCTTTCATTTCTTCTAATGCCCCATCTAGATTCTTCGAGTTTCTAATTGAAGAAAAGGCTTCCTTCTAATGATCATAACTTGACCAAAACTGGCAAGAATTTATTATAAGATAAAAATTAGCAGCAAGAACTATTGCAAAACAATAAAATGCAAAAAAGAGAACTTATCGATCGAGACTCATGACAATACAATAACTTAAAGTGAAATTGTACGTCGTTGACTACTGTAACCTCTTTGGACAATCACTCACAAAATAAAATGATCGATCACAAGTGATTTCCAGAATATTAAATATTACTCTAGAACAATATCTTAAAAAATGAAATAATACTAAAAACGAGTTTTTAATACAGAAGTTGAAGAATGCTTTCAGTGTGTTTTTGTCAAAGAAAAAGAGGGCTCACATAGTCCAAGAATCATAATTTACAACTTAATAAAATAAAACTGTAATTTTTATGAGGCTTTTTATGATTAAATAAATCATAAAGTAATTGCCTCAACTGCTATTTTTTATTGGTTAGTTTGACAAAAAAATAATCTGAAAATGATTAAAATAAATAAATAAAATATTTATTTTAATCAAAATGCCCCCTCATAGACTTTTAATATCCGCGTGCTAACCTCCCAATTTAATTATTTCTTTCAAGTAATATATTTGATGTATATATATTATTTATTTATGTAGAGCATAATAATTTTAGCATGCTCCTCCAGGCTAAAAGTTTACTATCTTATCTCTATATGAATATCCATGAAATCTTTTCTAGTCATAGATGGAACGTTCATCTTTTCCATGTTTATAGATGATCTAAAATACATTGCCACTTAAAGATTTCTTGTCCACACATATGCACGTAGAGAACCAAAATATAATTCAAAAGTGCTATATCATAATCCTAATACCTGATATACTAGTGTAATATAACAGGAAACGAGACATTCCCTAAAAAATTTCGATGATTTATTATTTATATACAACAGTCTTTAGCTAAATAAAAACCCAGAAGTTCAAACTGGGGATGCATGAAAAAGTCTCTACCGATATTTCACAGCCCTTTCTGCAAATGAAGTGTTGATTTAATGGCTACTTTTTATATCAGTTTGGTAGTTACATTTATAAAAGGATGGGTCTAATCAGCCATTGGGTCCCCAGTTCCAGAAATTAAAATTTGCTAGGGGTCCTAGATGGTATTATAGTATCTTAGACATGGCACCAAAAGCAACTATGAAATCGAAGAAGTGGGTAATCAAAATTTCCGAAATACACAGGTAAAATAATGTTTTCCAACACTAAGCAGAAATCAGTCAAAGAATAGTCTAGAAAAAATAAAATCATAAATGAGCAAATGGTAGCCGCTAAAATACAAGAACATCAAATAATCAGAAAAAAATGTCAACCATAAAAGTCAAAGCAGATTTATTTTCAGCCTGAATCATGAGAAGAGAGAGCTAGTGCCACGCTTCAGGTTAAAGTTGGGTACAGCATAATAGAGATTCTGCTCACAGTTATCCATCTGAAAAATCGGGAAAATTAGCAGATCGATTTCCAAAAAATTTTATACCTTCTTACACCATAACAAAAAAAATTGTATGAAGTATCCACACATTGGAAATTAGACAACAGTCTATTTATTGTTCAGCTGCCTAAAATTGCAAGGCCACTCTTTTAGAAAAATCCAGCCACTAGATGTAACAATCGTGTCTCATAACTACCTTGTGGATGTGAACCCACAAGTATTTAGATGCACATTTGACTATTCAAAAGAACACTCTAGTAAAGCGGAATCACAAAAACTCTTAAAGAACAGTTATCTCCAGAAAGACCTTTGACCTTTAAATAATTGAGACAACTCTAACCTCTCTTATTGCTGTAACCTCAGCATGAGCTGTAGGGTCAGTGTGCTTCAAAACCATATTGTGACAGCTTACAACAACTTCATCATTGCGAACAACTACTGCACCGAAAGGACCTCCATTTCCACAGTCTACTCCTCTGTAGGCTTCTTCAACTGCCTTTGTCAAGAATTTGTGGTCTCTATCCTGAACAGCTGCAACAATCACAAAAGTAGAAAAATGTGATTCCTATTGAGTTATATGTCCATAATTTTCACAAAGCATAGCACAGTTGAAGGAGTGATATCTTAAGTATGACATCAGAGGAAGAAAAATGAAGATGGGATATCAATTAACCATAAGTACATCTAATGGGCTGTTTCAAATTGCAGATGCTACTAACAAAGCCAATTGTATTGTCTACCATCAAATACTGAGAAGCATTATATAAAAAAAGGGGGAAAGAGAAAAGAAGAATAATGTTGAACATAAAGCAGAAGACAAAATACTCAGAAGATCATCTCACTATTACTCAATTCAATATGACATTATCCTGACTATTTCAAATTAGCTCCTCAAAACTGTGTTTCCCAATTTAGCTCAATCCAGGTCTATTTCTTCCTGTTAGAAACATGCCATTGGATACTTTTTAACTATCTCATTGGATACTTTTTAACTATCTCTATAAGTGGCTTCTAGTTTTTTCTTTCCCTATCCCTATTATAAGAGGACATCAGATTTCTTCTTATGGGAGCATTTATTAGTCTCTGTTCGTGCCGGGGCCCCATTCCATGTAAATATTTTTAGTTAATATACATCCTATTGAGGCTACATTTACCCGTTAACAATGTGGGATTGTTTTCTCTTGACGACATGATCTTGGCCTCCAATCCATTAACAGGAATGTAAATAAACAATGAAACAATATAAACTTGACCGGTAAAAAGAATTGTATCCATATCAACTTCAAATGGAAATCTTGCCCTCCAATCCATTAACAGGAATGTAAATAAACAACGAAACAATAGAAACTTGACCGGTAAAAAGAATTGAATCCATATCAACTTCAAATGGAAACAACAATGCATATGAATGCTAAAAACTTACTGTGTTCCAATTTGAAATAGAGAAGACTAGTTACACGCAAAAGAAATTGAAGTTACCTTCCTGGTGAACAGCAAATGCAGAAGCAACGGAAATAGTTCCATCTTTAGCATCAATAACTGATATTAGAAAAAGGAGAGTCAGCTAATGCGTCAAACATTTAAATAATGTTTATAGTATTCAAGATGCAAACTTTACGCTAAAATCTAACCAGAATATAGTAGAACGGAAAATGAAATCAGTTAGAACATGAGTAGAAACTATAATCTAACTAAGCATAAGTGCTTTCAAGCAGCTTAGAGAGCACACCTGAATTGAACCCTAGAAAAGGAAACTGCATATTATTACTAAACAAAAACGTAAATGGTAAACCTTTTACATCTTTTAACCACGATTAATGTGGCAAGGGAGGCAAATAGCTACATTGTCCAAATTTAGGTTGTGGTGGTAAATTACCTATATAAGATCCAAATCCGACTAATCTGATGAGCAAAATAGTAAAATGTCATATTTGCATAAGCCGCTAGGGCAATCAAATCATAAGCACTCATAATGAATCATGACTAATTACCAGCCATGATGAAGTTTTTAAAGAACCATAAATACCAATTATATGCCTATGCTAAAGCTAAAACCATGACAATCCGTAATTTGCTCAATAAGCTCATCAGTCATCACGTAGCAAAAAGCCCTGCATGGTTTAAGAAAAACTATTTGAGGCTTATGCAAACGCCAAAAACCTTTAAGGCCATTTGCGAGGCATATGTCTTACTAGAGGCTTAAGTATTGACTTGGTGAGACACCTCAAGCCTGAGCTTCAAGCCGGCTAAGGTGTTCGCCCATTTGCCTTGCATGTTTCAACCATCTAATTATTGACCTTAGCCTTTTGAGTTATTTCTTTATAACTTAAAATGTTTTACAGGCCTTTTTTTTTTTTCTACCTACACTGAAGAAAAATGGAAAGGAGACTACACCATTGCAATTGAAGGATGATGATAACAAATGAAAAGAAACTTATAATGAGGAAGTTAATGATTCCAATATTATTAGTGATGATATAAGAAATTTCTGAGTAGTCATAATTACTAATATGAGAACTTAGTATTTTCTATTTTCTTGATCTGTTTTATGTTAGACGTTGACTTTTGTTAATTAGCTTTGTGATGGATTATTTTTAAGGGTTCATGGCATATTACGAGCATAATTTTTTTTATTTTTGGACTTGTTCTATCTTGAGGCTAACGTGTTGCCTCAATAGAGATAAAACAACTCAATACCTAATTAAGCCTTTTTAAACAAGAAGCCCCTACAATAATGTCTACTGAAATTGTACCTAGGCTGTTATTATTGAATTATGGGCCGTTGGATTGGACTTTTGAAAAGTCAAAAACTGTTTCTGAGACTAAGAAGTGGCTTTGAACATATTTGGATAATTTTTTGAAAGTATTTTGTTTGACTAGAAGAGTTTGTGGAGGAAGTTGACATAAAGTAGCTTCCACGGGAAACTCTTCTACAATAAGCAAAAGAAAAAGCCCTCCGAACGGCCGATAACTCATAATTGGGAGAACTTTGCACCGGTTTTGGGAGGTTATTAGATTCCATCTAAACTGAGACTTGTGCTTTTACTTCAATTAGCCCATGAACTTCATAATGTTGATTCAAAAGCATCTATTTGAATTGCAATCAATAGCTAAATGGTGGTCCTGATTAGAAAGGTCCACTAATCATTATGATCTAATTCTGCAGAATCTGAATCAATTTCACATCAAAAATCCCCAAAAACGGATTAATGACAAGAGATTAATCCACTTAATGTGGAAATTCCAAGAAAATATCAAATAACATTGCACATCACCGTCGCTCAATTATATTATAATACTTTTGACACGAAAAAATAGCGAATCTCATTCCAGGAAAAAAATAAAAAGAAAATGAATGAATATTCACAACGAACAATGCAAAAGGAAAACAATTACGAAAACTTAAAAAAGTTTCCTTACCTTTAGCTTCTTCCATAACGAGACTAAAATTCAGGAATTGCGTATTCTTTGGAAATGGATCGGACGAGAAAAATAGAGTTGAAGAAGACGTGAAAGCAGGGTAGAGAAAACTGATCGGTCCACGTTGCCGTCTCTCTCTACATATGCACGTGATATATGAACGGAAAAGTAAACTGTTGCTTGACAAAGTGGAATGAATTTGAAATCTGAACGCGGACACGGATTAGTTGGAGAATATTTGGTTAAAAAAAGAATTTTTTTCAAGAGGGCGTTTGGTGGGGAATTAAAATTAAATTTTTAGTAGATTGTTATAGAAAATTTTGAAATGTGTAGTTGAAAAGTTGTGAGATCCATGAAATACATGGTTAATATTGATTATTTGACTTTGACTTGAATTAAAATCTGATTTTAATCCTAACTAGGGGCTAAATTTACTCATTATATTATTTTATTAAAAAATATATTATTAAAAATGAGAAAAAAAATGTGTGATTAGGCCCCGTTCAGTAGAGATTAAAATCGGATTAAAATTGAAAAAATCGTATTTATTAGATCTCACTCGTCTAATAAAAGTCAATAATAACGATTAATTTTTTAATTTTAATCTCTACCAAATGGGCCAGAAATGGAGAAAGAAAAGTATATTTTAATAAATGGGAATCAAACCAGAGCTATTTTGAAATGTGCTATTTCTATGTCATAAAATTTGAGTGGTTTAGATGCCGGTGTTAAAAAATAGTGATGAAGTTTTTGTTTTTATTTGGTTGAAAAAATCCTGACGGATCAACTACTTAACTTGACAACTTTAGTCTCTGTTCGACGATCATTATTTTAATTTTTTTCTATATACTCATTTTCAATCATATCCATATAAGAAAATATTTTGCACGTAAACTCATAATTTTTCATTACTTTTTAACTATACATTCTTCTAAAAAATCACTGTTCAAAATGTTTTTTCCTCAAATAATAGCTATCAAACATGGGCTTGAGCTCTTATTTGACAACTATTAAAAATGGTTTTTGAATGGAAATGAGTTTTGTAATGATGATTTTTTGGAAAATTTATAATTAAAAAATATGAAAAAAATTTGAGTTTACGTGCAAGATATTTTATTTTAAGAATGTTTGATTGAAAATGAATTTAAAAGAAACGAGTTTTTAATTAATGGAAATTAAACAAGGGTTAAATCAACCATTCACATTAAAAGGATTTAGAAAATTGTCTTATTTATTGGGTATTTAGAGTGTGTTTGACACACTGTTTAGAAGAGAATGCATTTTTTTGTGTGGGTTATATGTGATTGAAAAATAAGGAAAAGTTATTGATGTGATGGAAAATATTATTGTATTGAAAAATGTGCAATTGAAAATGAATAGAAAAATGAAAATAAATATGAAATGTGGTTCAAACAGGGGCTTTGGTAGCTTCTCTATGCGAGATGGTGATTCCCACTCCTTGTACCATCAACGTTGACTTTGGTTTCGAAAGAGAGTTTTGTTAAATAGAGAGGCCACATCGGCCTACTCTCTCCATAGGGCGACACACGAACCCCTTATTCGTCCAAGGCCTACGTGGGCACGGGACGAATGGCAGAACTCTTCGAAAAGATTAGAGATGAAATTTTCACTATAGTACAATACATGGACATGTCGTAAAATCATAAAATATTCAAAAGGCGGGTAGTGTAAAAATGAGACATTTTCAAACTAGTGTATTACAAGTTTTGCTATGTGTACACCACCCCGTTGTACAAAATGGCAAACCCCATTGTGTTACACGGCACTCCTCTCCTCGCAAATCTGATTGTTTATTGAACATCTACAAAGAGTTTGGATATAGAATAAGTCAAGAACATTGGGATTACACTTACACACTAAGGGCATGCTTGGGAGTTTTATTTTCATAGGTTTTGAACAATTTTGAATGGCATCTTTTATGAGAGGTTAGAAGAATCGATGCTTACTAATTTTATTGGGGCATCGATTTTGGATTGTTTAAAAGCCACCAAAAAAGGGTATAGTGTAATTTTGATTGATTTTTTCAACCCAAATCGATGATTTTTTACCGTTTCTCGAAATTTCTTCTAATTTTACCATTTATAAGATATTTTTTTCAAACCAACATATTTTGTTTAATACCAATATATTAACTTTAAAAAATTACTTATAAGTAAAATAAGATAAAAATTTATTTTTGGGTAAAAATATTACTAATAAGACAAAAAGTCACTTGTAAAATATAAAAACTTTTAAGTAAAAAATCACTTTTGTATAAAAATTACTTAAAATTACAAAATTAACTTATAATTATAAAGTTTATTTATCTATAATCTATATAATCTATAATATATCTAAATATCACATAACATGAGAATCATTTTTTAGACCAT
>CAIGRQ010022835.1:0-10192 GCA_903798375.1 Fraxinus sp. D2006-0159 | reverse complement strand
CTTTTTTCACCTATTTCTTCCAAATTACGCCATATCCATAGAATTGCCACCTAAATCAAAATATGAGAATACTAAGTACATTTAGGCATAAAATAGTCATACGAGCGCATAAAATAAGGAGGAAAAATATGCATTTTACATTCCTATCACCGGTCCTAAGTTCGAATAAATGAGGAGGGTTTTATCTTTAAAAAAAGAAATAGAAATCAATGGCTCGTGGACCAAGCTCGACTCAGCTACGAGCCACAAGCTCGAGGGCCAAGCTCGGATCTTTTGATCAGTCGTGCCATTTTCTGATGCAGAGGATCCTCAAAGAGGCAACTACAGAAAATACTTATGATTCTACTTAGATCTTATTCTTACTACTCATCTCAAGATTATCATAGTCATCTAAAAACTAAGGAAGAACGAAGAAACGTTTAGAAATTTATAGAGATAAGAAACAAACTTCTTTGTTTAATAACAAAGCTGGGTTCAAGACGATCTACAATGAAAGAATGAATCTCAGATTATCCTAATAATACAACCGACACATGGTACAATAATTTTACAAGAAGACAAATAACTCGCCACTACTTTTAATAATGTAGGGTAATAATTCGGCTAACGTAGTTACAATAATTTTATATGATGGCAAATTTTAAAAATATCTTTTGAAAAACAAAGACTCTGATTTTTAAAAGTGCAATTATTACATACCAAAAGCACTTTATGTAAAATCGTTTTTTCACATAGGCTGAGTCGTGTGTCTCAGTCATCTAAATCAGAGGGAAGCCAATGTTGTTTCCACCAGAGCTAATTTAAAGATCAAGTTTTTCTTCCAATTTTTCAAGATTATCCGGATCTGTTGGATCAAATTCATATGGCTATGTTTCATACTCATATGGGTCTTGAGAGTCCTCGAAAACACTGTCATTGTAACTTATTTCAAATGTCTGAATAACTTGATTTTGGAATGTTTAGATTACTTGGTCTTGGTTTATCTATGTCCACCGATTTAGCATTATATTTCAATTTTTCTTCAGATTCATTCCAAAGTTTTTTACGGAGTTGTTGCACTTCTAGTGTTATCTCTAGGTATCTAGATGTTTCTCTAAGGCACTGATGTGGTCACCCAAGAAAAAGGAAAAATCTTGTTGTACCAAATGTTTTACCTAATCTTTCACCGAATTGACAAGTGGCGGCACGTCACATCAATTTCCAAGAATCAGAAGGATAGCATCCAAATAGCTGTCCAAATAGTTGGCGAGTGCTTTCTTTGAATGTTTTCATATCTTATTGAATTTTGAAAGCATAATTTACGGTTAGGATTACAAAAATATTTTGTAGGAAGTTCTCAGGTCTTTATATTTTAAAGAGAATGCTTCAATCATTTTATCCAATGAGAAATTGGATAAAACCATTAGAAGAATTTCTTTGCCTCAAAAAGTGCTTCTTGAAATGGATCTCTTTTATTGAAACTTCGAAAACTGATTTCTTTAAACCATTCAAGAGAAGCACCAGCATTAAAACAAATTCCAATTTGATAAAGTCCCAACAGATATTATAACAAACAAAGTAGTTCTTTAGAAAATTTTGAAACTGCTTGACGTGGAATCATATGGAACAAACTAAAAAGAAGATAGTGTGGATGAATTCCAAGACCACCAAGTAATTCAATCCATGATTGTCTTATGACTATGGACTAGTATTTGAACATGAGTTCGTTGGCTCTGAGTGAAGGATTTTGTCTTTGATGATGGTATTGAGTTCTAGTACTCCGAAACTTTCCAAAAAAATCCCCAAAATTTGCCACTATTCAAAATCTTCTTTTGTGATCCCATTTCTCCATGAATTTTAGGTCATGTAGCACTGCATCACAAGACCACCAAGTAATTCAATCCATGATTGTCTTATGACTATGGACTAGTATTTGAACATGAGTTCGTTGGCTCTGAGTGAAGGATTTTGTCTTTGATGATGGTATTGAGTTCTAGCGGGATAGACTCAATTTGTCGAAAGGAGTTTGGAAGTGATTAGGAGGAAGGACTCGTCATGCACATTATGGGAATGGGTTGGACATATGGAAGAAGATTGGCTTTTCCCTTTATATGTCTAACATCAAAGTCAAAATTTGAACACAATTCTGCCTACCGAAGCAATTGAGAATTTCGGACTAGTTTTTGTTTAAATGAGAGCATTTTAGGCAATGCTGACATGTCCACTTCAACGAAAATTTATGACCAATGAAGTGGAACTAGAATTTCTTGATACCACGCTTGATAGCCAAAATTTCTTTGAAAGTGGAATGGTAATACTTTTCTATTTCTGAGAATGATCCAATTTTGTATCCACAAATATTTCTTTTCCTATCTTTTTCCTCCAAGAGAAGTACTGTCCAATATGGATCACTTGCATCAGTTTGCAAAATTCACTTTCTGTCAGTGGGAATAGACAGAGCTGAGAGTCTTTGCACTTTCTGCTTGGTCTTCCGAACTGTTTCTGTTTGTTCTGAGGACAATGGTGGTACATCCATCTTTAGCATGTTTTGCAATGGTTTGATAATGGGAGTTAGATGATTAACAAAGTCAACCATATAGCTTATAATTCCAAGGAATTGTTGGACCTCTTTTTAGACAGATCCGTGTTTGGGAATTTCAATAGTTCTTTACCAACATGTGGTTGTAGAGAATACACACCATCTTTAATATGCATTCCCAAGACATTAATTTCAGAAACTCCAGTAAACATTTTCTTTTGGGAAAGCATGACTTTGAGATCTGTGAACCGAGATAATAATCGGGAATGAGAATCTGCATCTTTTGAGAACATGAGAATATCATCAATATAGATTAATATTGACTCTATTATTGGATAATAAATTCTTGTAATCGCCTTCTGAAATAATGAAGAGGTTGTCTTTAACCCAAATGGCATAACCGTCCTTTGGTAGTGATGATTTGGAATACAAAATCCTATCTTATGTCTCTCTTCTAATTTGATTCTAAGTTGCCAAAATCCTGCCTTTAGATCAAACTTTCGAGAATATCGTTGCTTTGGATAAACTGACAATTAAGGCTTTCCTATTTGGAAGAGGAACATTGTCATCAGCGAGGAAGTGATTCAGCAGTTTATAATCAATAACATATCTCGTTTTTTCACGAACTTGTTCACTCCTTTTGTTGATATAAAAGGCTTGACATGTCCACTAGGAAGTGGTTGGCTCAATGAGACCTTCAGCTTGTAACTGGGTTTACTCTTCGGTTGCTAACTGGAGGTGTTCTAGACTCATTCCAATATGGCTGGCTTTGATACCTTCATTTTTTTTGAAGGGTAAAGTTATGAAGTATTCTGGGTTTTTAAGATTGGTTATGGAGAAGTATGTGGTCAGCTGTATATATGGCAAGAAGTAGGACTTGTATCTGAGACTATTTGGAAGAGGAATAACTCGTTTTGCCCACAGGGACAGATCCAGCGGCTCGAGTGAGCTAAGGCGGAGCGTCAAACGACCATTGAGCGAACGTCCAATACAACGAGATTGTTTATCATAAGATAAGCTCTGATCTTGGACGAAGCCAATGCAAAATTTTAAAACGGTGAATTGTAGAGCTATTTCTTACCCTAAAAAGAAAAGTGTTTTTCGAACTCTTAAAAGAATAAAAATAGTACTTAGATTGTCCAAATTTGAATTTTACAAAATAAATTGATAAAATCTAACAATAAAAGTATATATTATGAAGTAATAATTTGAGTCAATAAATTTTTGAAAGGGTGATTTTAGAGCTATTTTTTACCCAAAAAATAAAAATGTATTTCGAACTCTTAAAAGAATAAAGACGTGTACTTAAATTGTCCAAATTTGAATTTTACAATATAAATTGATAAAACCTAAAAGTAAAATATATATTATGGAGTAATAATTTGAGTCAACAAATTTCTTAAAGAACTTATTTTAGAAACAAAAACTAATGAAATAGAATTGTTTAATTATTATTTATTGTGTTAAAAATTAAAACACGTCCATTGAAGTAATGAAAACTATATAATATAGAACTATTTAATAATTTTCCCTTGTTTGATCCCCATTATTTCTAAAATACATTTCTCTTTTTTTTTTTCAATAAAATAATACTACACAGAATTCCAACAGTTTTTTATTTTTTATTTTATTTTTTAACTATACATTTTTCATCAATCTACTATTCCAAAATGCATTCTTACAATAAAATGGAAAACAAACAGGCTCTATATAGTATGGTAAAAATTTAAATAAGTAATGAAGGTGAGAGGAATTGAACCGAATGCCTCTCACATGCAAAACAAGCACTTTACTATTTGAGCTATAGTCACTTTCGTTTTAAACAAGTACACTTACTTCAAAACTTCATTAATATGTAATTTTTGTTTTCTAACGGAGCCAGCATGGGCGACAGCGCTGACTCGCCGGATGCTGGCTCCATCCCTATTTGCCCATAATTGCTAATGATGTCAAATCATATCAGAATATCTTTTCCTAGTAGGGATGAACCAAGTAACTTGTGAGAGAGATTGCATTTAAGGAAAATTGGGGGTGTTACTGGCTTACTGATCAATTCTATTGAAAAATATTCATTGTTGGCCCCCTAGAAGATATACCGATGTTCTTTCCATATATTTTTAGGGAGAATAGCTGGATTTAGAATTAAAAAGCTGCTCCTATATCAAACAATCCCGCGACAGTTATTGCCCTTTCATATTTTCTAGGATTATTTGTACTTCAATCATCGGAATTGGAAGACTAAGATAGATGACCTGCATTCCATAGCATTCTTCTATGTTTTCATAACCAATAATGTTGTCATCGTCAGAGTTAAATTCCAGTAAAAAGACAGTTTCAGTGGACTGTTCATTTTCCTCATAAAATATCAATTCAAGATCTGCTTCATCAATATCTATTTTTGTTGCTACATAGATTTGGTGAAGTATTTTCCCCTTTTATTGGTTGGTATAGTTCTTTGCAAAGTGGCCACTGTTTCCCACAGATAAAACATTTGTCTCCCTTTTTCTTTGTGAACTCATTCTTAAAGTATCGTTTCCTTCGAGGAAAAGGTTAGGAAGATTTTTTATTGTGGAACCTAAATTTCCGTATATGGTACCTTTTCTTTCCTGGACAACCACAGATCCTATTCTTATGCCGGCACTTGATTTTCAAATGTAGTTGATTACAAGCCTTTTCAAGCTTCGGGCCTGTGGCATTGATATCCTTTAAAAAATTTCTCCGATTGCAGAATTTTTTCAAGGTTTTTTGACCCAGTTATGAAGTTTTCCAAATGAAGTGGTTCCCAATGATTGTCTTTTTTTTTTTTTTTCAATCATTCTGAGTGCCTCATGGCCAACAGGTTGCGGTATGGACTCCAAATAAGCTTTTTTATTTTGGTATCATCCATTCCTTCAATGAGAAAATAAAGTCTGGCAACATTGTGGAAGACGTTTTCTAGATCTTTAAGGTTATATGAACAACTTTTCAATTTAAAAAATTATTCCCTTGCATCAGGGGCGGACCCAGCACCCGCGGCCGCCCGTGATGGGTCCACCAGGAGCTGAAGAAGAAGAAAACGTCGACGCCATCCGCCGGGAAGAAATGGAGAAGGTAGCCAGTGAATTTTTTTTTTCCTTTCCTATTTTGTTTTTTTCTCTATTTAAATAGGTTAAACTATTTATTAAAAAACCAAAAAATAAAAATTAATTTATACACTTCTTCCTCCCACCCCCACTCCAACGTCAGCACCGCCGCCGTCGCCGGCACGTCGCCGGTCTCCTTCCCCAACCCCACTTTCTACACCCCCAAAATGCTACCACCACAATCAAACCAAAACCTATGTCCAAATCCACAATCAAACCAAAACATATCCCCAAATCCAGTTCTTCTTCCTTTTCTTTCACATTTTCCTCTTCCTCAGATTTTTCATTTCCAAACAAAATCAAGCTCGTTCAAGTCCCCTCTACAGTTACTATTTTTCAATTCCTAAGAACTTACGAAGAAAACCTAACAAATAACCAGAAGAACTCACATTATTCTGCTAACGAAACCTAGTTTTTTCCCCTTGTGAAACCTCAGAAAGACACACTGCACATTCCAATCCATCTTTGAACTCATTGGGATAATATATTACTACAGGTATGGTTTTGTGGGCAGTGGGATCAAGACCACGGCGCAGGGAAGTGGCGGTCGTTACTTGGTGGCGCCGCCCTGTGGAGGCTGTGGTGCTGTTCTCTCGGCGACGATTCCAAAACCATTTGGCATAAAGGTGTGCTCAAAAGACAGAGACTACAATAAAGACGAAGACTGTTATAGTCACCATTATCATCTTCCCTGTAACCTCAGCCACACTTGTGTCGCCTATATTCCCACTCATATTCGGTGAATCACTCATTTTATTTCTTGTGCGATTTTTTACAGTGAATGACAAAAAGATGGAAATTTTTTCTTTTTGTGCTTAGATGTTGAATTTGAACAAAATCCTGATCTTATAGACAAAACCCAGATGGGCTAACTCTGACTGAATTTCCCTGAAATTTTGAGTGATTTCTTGAAAATTTATGCAGAAACCACTTAGGATTTTTCTTGTGTTTAAGGCAGAAACTACAATGGAGATGTGAGCTCTTGTGGTTATTTATATGGGCAGAAATTTCAATGGAGGACTGGAAAGAGGCGTCAACGGGGAATGAGTTGCCAGGAAATTAAATAGACACGGGGGCGTTTGACTGGGTTTACGGAGAAGAGTTCAAACTCAAACTACCATTTACTTTTGCCACTATTTTATCATTAACTCACATTTTGTTTGGTGCATATTAAAATGAGAGAATGTATTTTTTTGAAGTGATGTAATGAGGAATATGCGATTGAAAATGAAAGAAAAGTTATTGATGTGATGAAAAATATTATTTTATTGAAAAATGTGTGGTTGAAAATGAGTAGAAGAATGAGAATGAAAAAAATAATGTGGGTCAAACATGGGCTTAATCGGGAATTCCTGACATTTTGGTGATGTATAAAAAAATTGGTCATTGATTTATTTGAATAAGTGTTATTTAAATCAGTGGCTGGCTCAACATAGCAAAACTCACTCAATTCAGTCAAATTATCCCAAAATAGAATTAGTCCAATTTGGTGGAGATTAAAACTAATAAAAATTATCATTAAATATATGGTTAATATTCCGGGGAATGAAGCAATAGCCATTATAGTTTGATGGGAATGAGAAATCAAACAGGACAGACGGTGGAGAAAAATCTAGAACCTTACTATTGTGGATAATATTAATGCTACAATATATATTAAGAGGGTATTTGACACCCATTTTTAGAGAATAAAATTTTTGGAATAGTCATTGATGGAAGAATGTGTAGTGGAAAAGATATGAAATTTTTTAGATTTGTGTGTAATATTATTTTATTGAGAGAATGTGTGGTTAACATGAAGAAAGAGAAAAAAATGAGAATGAGAATGGATGTCAAACAGAAGCTAAAAGAGTAATGTTATCTAATCTCAACGGTCAAGACTTATGACTCATCCAATAATTTGAGTGAGTTAGGACAATCGTTGACCGTCAACGACAATAATAACTAAATTATTTATTAATATTTTAATTAAATATTATTATAAAATATTTCAATCAATATATAAATGCACTAAAATATATAAATCATATATTTATTAAAATATAATCCAATACAACCTAAAATTATAAGGAAAAAAAATGCAATAATGAGTACAACCCAAGCAAACATAAACTTATACCAGTGGGTTAATTTAGATAGCATTATATAGTAGCATGTAATTGGAAAAGTTTATGAAAAAAAAAAAATGTCAAAACAATTCCCCGCGACAATGGTTATGGAGAATCTAAACCACTCTTTTTTTTTTCTTTACGTTACATAAAAATATGCATGACCCTTGTTTGAATGTTCAAGTCCAACGTGCTTGTATTTACAAGTTGTTTGACTTAAAACTCAAATGATTATATAAATTATGAATTTTGTAGAACATATAGATAATTAGTGAACAATAATTATAAATTTTACGAAATACATTCAAAAATAAAAAATGAGAAGTGATTAATCACTTCCCAAAATGCTGGAATATGCGCACACAACTCACATCAATAGTTTTTCTAAGTCCGAATCAAGATTTTTCGAAAATTTTAACAACGAGCACTCTAGACAAGAATGCAAAAATTGAAAGAGAAATAGTTAAATCCATCAATGGCTACTGATAAGTTCAATTTGTGCACTTATTTGAATCAAATTACTAAACTATTATATCATCAAATCATTAATTTCTACTTAACTTGTGTTAATTTTCTTTTGTTTTCAGTTATGGCCTCGTTTAAAGGAATTGAAAAATAATGAAGTATTAATCGGCTATTGGATGCAATGTTGAGATCAAACTTGACATTTTTGAAATTGAAGGACTTGAATTGAAATAAAGAGAACAGGGGCTGGACAAATAAATTTAACTCAAGGACTAAATTGTATCATTTGAAAGAATATCAGCCTTGAACATAAATAATGCACTGGAATTGGGCCTTGGGTGCACTTGGACTCCTTATCGGACAAAACTTGATGGCTAATGGGAATTGGAAAAGAAAAAGAACAGAGGAAGCTGCCGGCTGGAAGAAAGGAAAAGGAGTTGGAGTCCATTTGGTATTTTTGATCAATAATTGTATGAATACTGTTTTACCCTCGAGAGATAGAAAATAAGTTAGACATAGTGTCAATTGTCGTAGAGTCCGATAAATGATAGAAATATACCGTTATATTTTTTGTAATCTTTAAGTATTCAAACATTCATTAATGCATTTTTATACGTTTCGCATCATAAAAATATAATTGAGTCACATGTAAAAATATGTTTAATTCTACTCGAGAGAGATTGTTAAACAAATTATGAATATTGATCTTTATAATTAAATCGTGCTGTCAAATTAAAAAGTTCGAGTTAAAGATGATTAATATAAGGGGATTCGGAATTCTAGCACGCTGTTCATCATCATATTTTTACAACATTTGCATTTAATTTTAATCTTGCATTAATCTTAATTAATTTAGGTCTTGTTCTGCTATATAATTTACCTTTAAACCCAACATTCAGTAGGTATCATTTATGTTGCGTGTAAATTTCATGTTTTAAATTTTTTTCTTGTTTAGTTTTCTAAACCGATCTTCTCCACCCACAAAATGAGAAGGAAATTTCGTACCTTTCTAACTGAATTAAAATAGTTAGTATGAACTGTGTTACTTTAAATTCGAATTTATTTGTTCTGTGTATTGATTATTCACATTGTTAATTTTCCTTCTTACCATTATTAATGTGAATTAATGCCTCCAAATGTTACTGGGATAGTGAAGAACCTTGTGCATGTGCCTTTGATGCTTATTTTTAACCAAAAGTAACAGAGATGGGATTTTTTATTTTTTTTAAAATGAATGGGTAAATTGAATGATGATAAGTGATAAATTTCCAGAAATTAATCAAAATCCTCCAATTCAACATTTATGCAAATAAGTCGAATCTAATGAAATTAAAACAACAAAAATCGAATTTTCTGAATTCATGGCTGCTACCAATTTACTTTAATTATGAGATAAGTGGCAACATCATGAAAATAAAGCAAACCATATAATTCGAAGAACCAAGTTAAGCATACATTCTCACAAAAAATATGCATACGAACAACTTCAACTGATGAAGACAAAAACAAAAATAGAGAATACTATACAAAGAATAGAGTAACCCATAAAGACAATAAAGAAAAAACTCACCATATCTACTGAGAAATAATTACAGATTAAGATTAATGAGATGTAAAAACGGTGACATTATTATTGATACATAAAAGGCAAAGGAAGAAAACAGTCTTAAAGCGGATTTGCAACCTCAAAAAAGACATTAAACAATTAAATATACAGCAAAAGAAGGAAGAGATTAAGCTGAGAAAACGTGTTTTGTTAAAAAAACTTAATGTTTCATGACGTCAACATTACTTCATAAGTGATGTCCTATGAAAGCGGCACAAACTGTCTCTTTTATATATTGCAGTGAAGTGATATCAGAACTTTTGGCATTACTAGTAAAATTGAATGTGCACTGCACGTTATTTTGAAATACTTTGTAAGTACTGTGAAAGTAATATTTGACCCCCCTCTCTTCTCCATTTACCCTTTTGATTTA